>JBBMJZ010026179.1:0-10428 GCA_037833815.1 Zingiber zerumbet
AAGCTTGGATTTTAGGAACAGTTCAAACCGCTCTAAAACACGTTGGATGTAAGAATAATTTTAAACCGCTCCTATACACCATATATGTAAAAGCAATTTCAAAATGCTATTGATGCTAATAATTTAGGAGCAAGTTCAAACCACTCTTAAATATCATGGGTATAAGTGCACTTCAAACGTTGTTAAAGGGAACTTTTGAAGCCTTATTGATTCTTGAAATTTAAGAACAATTTCAAACCACACCTAAATACCATGAGTATAAGAGAACTTCAAAACATTGTTAAAACTAAAATTTAGAAACATTTAAAACCCATAGATGTATAAACAATTTTCAATTAGAGCTCAACTAGTGTAAAAATAATTTTCAACTCATTATAGAAGAAAATCTAATTGTATATACATCTTGCAAACTTGATTAGATAAGTCCAAATGAAATTCTCCATATGCCATTTTCAAATTAAAAGTTAGAGCAAGTTACAACAAGTTAAGAAACTTCTATCCTCCAAAATATTTTCAACATTTGCAATATTGTTCGATTTTTGGCTCCAATTGTTGCAAGAACATTCAGTTTCTTTATTGATGACTTCTCGTGTTGTTTCCCTACCTTAGAGAGTCAAGATCTGCACATTTTCTAAGAGTTATTCATGTCCAAGTAATCCTTTTTTGAAAATTCTCAATTTACCTCATATTGGAGCTTCTTGTGGTGATATTTTAGGGTCTCGTTCTGTGATCTGAAGGCATCAAATCGGGTCTTGAGCAGCTCATAATTCATCTCCAACTGCTTGGTTTTCCACCTGGACCTCCTATTCTGGAACCAAATAGCCACCTGCCTTAGATGCAGCCCAAGCGAGGCAGCCAATTATAGTTTCATCTTTGACTCCAGTTTGTTTCCCTACAGATCGAAGCTCCTTTCTAGTGCCCTCACCTATTCTGTGATCAGCCACCTCTTCATCTTCCCTGCTTGCATGCCGTCATCAGAGAGGTCATAAGAGAGCTCATCCTCAGCCATTGCAATGTCATGTATGCCATCACTTGCATTACCGATCCCGACACAGCAAGGACATGGATCTTTTCCCCCACACGGGATAGAGCAGTGGAGTCGCAGCTGCAGCAAGATTAATTGCTAGTGATTGAGTTAAAATTTGAAGGAGAAAGCAAGGCTCACCAGTGAAGTCTTGTAGGTTTTGGCATGGAGGCATGACTAGTGCAGGGAGTTGCCAGTGTTCAACTTCATGGGGGCAGTTGGAATTGTAGCATCTGCTTCATCTGCTCTTGAAGTCCTAAGCGATCTCACGGACAAGGCGCCGGAACAACAACTTTTGGATCAACAACTCCATGTTATTCTGGTGCTTCTTGATCTCTCCCTCAGCGCCACCGTGCTCAGAAAGAAGCAGTGTGGCTTCTTTACACCGTCAGTCGCTAGAGCCGACTTCCTCGGCGCCTTGCCGCCAGTAGACTTCATGCCATCTACTTCATAGAAGAATGCGAGATTAGGGTTAGATGCGATGAAAATCGGCATGTGTCTGTAGAAGAACGTGAGATTAGGGTTTGATGCCACGACGTGCGATGAAAGAGGGCATGCGATGAAAAGAGGGTGTGCATTTAATTAGGAAAGAAAGGGGCGTGTGTTTAATTAGGAGAGAATGGGGTGTGTGATGATAAAAAGAGGTGACATTTAAATCAAATAGAAATGACATTTTGATGCAATTTTCAACCATTGGATGGACTTAACCCAATGGTAAATAATATCAAAATCACAATGATCCATGACACTTGTCTTTCCAATACATGATTGTCACATAGATAGATTGTTAGATAATTACTTTTGATCCTTATTAATATTTGAATATTTTAACTATTACAATTTAATAGGCCTCCTTCCTTTTTAAAAAATGTAATTTTAATAGGCTGATTGCCGGTAGCTCCATGATTGATCAGAAATTCATTAAGCATTAAATAATAATAAAAATATCATCATAATAACTCATTCAAATATCATTAAATATAAACCTGATAGTTTCCAACAACGCATCCCAATAAGTGTACATCACAAACTTCTCTAACATTATAAAACTCTCTTAAATGCATAATGATTAAATAATAAAATCCTTGATATTTAATATTTCAATCCACAAAATTAATATATAATATTATTAAACAATTATCCTCCAAAACAATAGAAAGAATACTCCAATTGCTAATATAAAATAAATCAAATTATTTCAAATTCAATATATAATTAAAAGTACTAACATGAGACAAATATTTTTTTGTCAAAATTCTATTTAATTTTTATCTGACTCTGATAATGGAGGAATCTACGATCACTTTCATGTGTATTTGATGGAGGGCTTGTATACCGCCACATAATATCTCCCAAGATAGTTGCCATCTAAAAAATAAATTTAATTTAATATATCATGCTTCTATATAAGTATTTTTTGAACACTAGTATTCAATATGTGACTATTTGTGTAGGCAATAATTCAGGCCCACGAGATCCCCCTGCAGTTCCAGATATCGTACTTTGGATGACATTAGTAAAATTTTGAACATGATGTTCATGAATCTGCCTCTTTTGCTCCATTTCTGCCTTCCTCTGTGCTTCCATAACTTGCATTTTTTTCTTCCATTTCTCGCAACTTATCAGTAACTTCAGAAGCAGGAAGATTACTATACCATGTCTAAAACTAGGTCTTCGATTACATTGCTTTGGGAAAACTTGGCTAGGTAATACACCAGCTCTTAGACATTGAACTCGACCAGAATGCTCTGACCCAAAGACCTCACTGAATAAAAAATATATAATTAATATTGTACAATATATAGTAATTTTAATAAAAATGAAATTCTAAATGGATACCGAAATGCATCCTCGTGCACTTCTGTTGTTTATGTTCCCTCCGGCTTGTCCTGGAGATGACGCTGCACAACTTTATTTAATTCATCCTAACATAAAAAAATTGTTAATAAAATAAATAGCATATTGAAAAGTTATTTTAAAAAGTCAAAACAATTATTACCTCTACTCGTATTGCTTCATCATCAACAAGAGCACCTCCTTTTTTTTGCTTTGTCGACTTAGATGAAATAATTCAATGCGAGTTGGGTTTCTACCATTTTCCTAAATCTAAACATAGAAAAAATCATTTTGGATTGAATATGCAAGTAATAATAGCTCAACGCTATATACATTGATATCAACATAACAAACTGAACAAATGCTTACAAATTTGTCTTCCAATGAGGGAATATTTGTTTGTCCTTGTGCATGAATTCCTCACTTTTTTACTCCCATTTTCTCGATTTATTTTTGATGTCCTCTGAAAAAAAATTGCATCAAACTTATGCATACCAATATATAAAAATTAATCAATACAAGAACTACCTCATTAGACTTCCAGTAACGGCATAAAGTTTCGCAAACATCTGATGTGAGACCATGGGGAATGGGACGAATACACATAAGTTCATTTAATGGAATATTTGGATTATAAGAAGTAGCCTTAATTTCAGCCCCCATGAACCTCCCATCATTTACATCACCCTAGCCCTATGTTGATCAGGGATATCAAAACGTGCCCGTACACGTTAAATAAAGTTATGATAATAATGTTTTAAATTCAATATTGAAATATGACATTTATTAACTTACGGTTACTTGTCTCCATGCATCATCCAAACAACTCTTCGTCATTTTTCTCCAATCCAAAAAACCAAGGGGCAATACATTTCCATTTCGAGCAATGGTGCCAACAAAGTTAGCAAGCGTTGGTTGCATTTCACCATATGGTTGACCTCTTTCATTAAATTTTACTATTAGACGGTCACCGATTTGTAAAGCATGAACATCCTTCATAACCGTTTTTCCACGTTTCTTTTGTTGCCTTTGGGTTGAAGGCATGATCTCGTTTTGACCTGAAAAGATGAAACATAATTTTTATTTTGAGTTATAAACATAATTAACAATTCAAACTAAAAAATATTGTTTACCATCCTCATTAGGCTCCTCATTCTGTTGTGATTCCAAATCATCATTTTGTATTTCCAATAGTGAATTTGATAATGTGGCTTGTGATTCAAGTTCATTTCCAGATCCTCTATTATTTGATTCATCTCGTTCAGATCGCCCCCTTATATTTCGAATCAACTTTCGCATCCTTTTATTTGTCATAATCAATATAACCTATTCTCATCAAACAGAATCGTAGAATTATATATTAAGTGTACATAACAAAAGAAAAAATATTTTTATTAACAAGTTAATTGCTAAACTACAAATATAACACATGTTGCCACATTGGTGAATTAGAAGCCACTGGATTTGGACGCACGGATGTATATGGGAGGGTGGATAAGAAAAAGATTAGGGATTTACATGTGGATTTGGATTGTTGTGTGTCATCCTTGTGGAGAGATACGCAAATCCCGATTCAAAGTCAGAGATACATAAAAAAAAATTGAGAATACGCAAACAAAAGCTACCATTAAGATATGGTTAAGTACAACATATCAGCCTCATTAAGATATATAAAGAAGGTTAAATTCATGACATGCCATCTCAAAATATGATTTACCAAAATGAAAATAAATACAAAATTCAACAAAAAATTTCATCATCAGTTTCATTGTTCACAACAGTCGTACCATCAACTATTGAGCCCTCTACATCAGTTCTAGTCAATTCAATATCTACTCCATTTATATCACTTAATAGAGATTGTATGCTAGAAAAATTATTATCAACGAAATGCATTATATCAAGATCATCTTCATTGCCCATATTGTACATATCTCTTGGTGTGTGATGAAGGACGCAACACCAATCCTCTTCTTTTGGATCACGGACATAATAAACCATTTGAGCTTGGGAAGCTAGAATAAAAGGTTCATGCTCTTCACGTTCTCCGGTATGTATTAAGCGTGAAAAATTCACCATTATAAATCCTAAAGGATCAATTTTCACTCCAGAAGTAGTGTTAACCCAATCACATCGAAAAAGAACAATTCTTCCACGACCGCCGTAATCAAGTGAGATGACATCAGTTAATCTACCATAGTAGGTTGTCTCATGATTATCATTATCATGTATCGACTGCAACATGACCCCACTATTCTGCACTTTTTTGTTCTGTTCAGATTCTACTGTGCGAAATGCAACACCGTTTATGTTGAATCCATGATAACTAAATGCTACAGAATTTGGACCATGCGAAAGTGCCCTTAGATCTAAGTCATCAATTTGTTCATTCATTCGATCAACCTGAAAAATGCATATAACATACAATTATAATTAGGTATAAATCTATAAAAAAAAATAACCAAACTATTCATGATGAACCTGTAATATACATATAATTTCTAGTATAGTACTCACTCGTCTTACAAACCATTCTGCGAATTGCATCCGTACCATATCATCCAATTCGGAATTAGTTGGACGACGGCCATATCTGCATCGTCTCTTTAATTCATTTTTAAATTCTCTATTTAATGTTAACACTAACCGTTAGAAACTTTCATTATTGATAAAAATAGTGAAACAAAATTACATTTTAAAAATGATACTTACTCACGATAGGGAAGCAATTCTGTACAGTTGGCAAGGATGTATCTATGAGCTTGAGTTAGAGTTTTGTTGTCCAAAGTAACTAGTTGACGCCCTTTTGTAGGTCGTCCCACTTGTGGAAACATTGGTAATGAAGGAAACTCAACATCCGGTGTCTCCTTGTGTCTTGTTCCATATTTGCACAACAAGTTGTTACTCTCCAAATAACGAGAACAAAATATTACACATTCATCTGCCAAATACGCCTCTGCAATGTTGGCTTCTGGTTGTGCTCTATTCCTAACAAAATCTTTAAGTTTCCCAAGAAATCTTTCTATTGGATACATCCACCGATAATGTACAGGCCCAGCTACTCTTGCCTCATAAGCTAAATGTACCACCAAATGTACCATTATTGTGAAAAATGATGGTGGAAAAATTCTTTCCAACTGGCATAAAACCAATACAATTCCTTCTTCAGCCTTTTGTAATTCATCTTCTCGCAATGACTTTGCACACACCGCCTTAAAATATTCACATAAAAGAATCAATGGTGCAATTACTTTTTTTGACAACACACAACGAAGAGCAATCGGAAGGAATTGTTCCATTATGACATGACAGTCATGACTTTTCAGACCCATAATCTTACAACGCCCAACATCCACACACTTTGAAATATTAGATGATAACCCATCAGGGACATGAATATCTTTCAACACTGAACAAAATACTTTCTTTTCAGCTTTGCTCATACAATAACATGCAGGTGGCAAATACTCTGTGTCATTTAGTTGTATCTGTGGCCATAATTGTTTCACAATGCCTAATATTTTCAAATCCCTACATGCAACAACATTATCTTTACTCTTGACCGAATCATTTAGAAGTGTTGCAAGAATATTATCACAGACATTTTTCTTAATGTGCATAGGATCTAAATTATGTCTGATCAAATTAAACTCCCAGTATGGTAGGTCAAAAAATATGCTTCATTTTCTCCACATTTGTTCAATGGACCCTGTTTTTACTCGTACAACTTGTTTTGATGAAATACTCTTACCATATACCACATTCTTGTTTAGAGTCATTGAAAGAACTTCGGTCCTAGACAAGGGAGTTAAATCTAATTCACGTTGCTCTACCATGCCATAACTAGCCATTGTTCTAATTTCTGCATCTGGAGGTAAGAAGCGAAGATGCCCTCTAGACGATCATTTCCTGCCATGCTTCAAATACAATGCATCTGTTTGATCAGCACATGCTGGACATGCATTCTTGGCATATGTGTTCCATCCAGATTAACATCCCAAACCAGGAAAATCATTGATTGTCCAAAGCAACGCAACTCGTAGTTGAAACATTTCCTTGTTGAAAGCATCATACGTAGGAATACCATTTTCCCACAAATCGTTTAGTTCAATCAATAAGGGTTGTAAGTACACATCAATATCATTTCCAGGTTCTTTTGGACCTGGAATTAAGGTGGATAAAATAATTGAATGAGATTTCATGGATTCTCAAGGTGGCAAATTGTAAGGCATCAAGACAATCGGCCAAGTACTATGTGAAGTGCTTTGATTTTTAAATGGATTAAACCCATCAGTAGCAAGACCCAACCGCACGTTTCTAGGATCAGATGCAAATTCATGGTGTCGTTCATCAAATGCCTTCCATGCTAAAGAATCAGCTGGATGCCTCAAATTGCCATCTACAACCCGTTTCTTAGAATGCCACTGCATACTTTCAGATGTCTTAGACGACATAAACAATCGTTGTAATCTTGGTTTTAATGGAAAATACCAAAAAACCTTGGCAGGAGTTTTTAATAGAAGATGTTTGTTTCGGCCTTTTCGTGACTTGGATTGTTTCTGTAAGTTCTTCCATCTCGAAAGGTTACACACTTTGCAAGCTTGTTCTTTCTCATTTCCCCCCCAATAAATCATGCAATCATTTGGACAAGCATGAATTTTTTCATAATTAAGTCCTAACTTGGATATTAATTTCTTTGCCTCATAAAATGAATTTGGCACATGTGCCTCAGATGGAAGAGCTCGGCGTAGAAAGTCCAATAATGCTGTGAAGGACTTATCACTCCATTTCCCACTCACTTTCAACTGAAATAACTCAACAAGAAATGTCAATTTAGAAAATTCAGTGCATCCGGTGTATAATGGTTGTTTCCCTTCTTCTACCAATCGATAGAAATCTTCCACAGTAGATTCATTCGGCAAATGACTTGTCGATGTACCAATGTTATTTTCAGTATTTGTAAATGGTTCTTCATGCATCCCAAATGCGTCGCATAACATTTCTTGCACCACTAGGTTATGGTTATCTTCGTCATTGTTCTCCCTAGATGAAGCATGAAGCACACTACACATGTTGTCACGAGATTGCACCATCGGTTTTTCTCCATGAAAATGCCAAATACGATAATCTTGTAACATACCATATATGGTCAGATGTTCATGCATTGTTGGGCGATCATGATTTGATGAATTTATGCATTTGCGACAAGGACATGGTTTCTTCACTTCGTCAGACGAGTCAACAAAAGCAAAACGTAGAAAGTTTAGGATTCCCACCCGATATCCAAGACTAGCACGGGGCCAGTCCATCCATTCCTTCTTCATTTTATGATCTGTTCGATTATTTTTAGAAACATTAGTACCTATATATTAATTAAAAGAGCAAACATGTTATACATCGTTACGTTGGTGAATAATTAAATACTATAATTTAACATATGAAATACTTAACCTAACTACCTCAAAACAATGGCAATAGGATTAATCTTATTATTATTTACCGTATCTATTTTGTAATAGAAAAAATAATGAACACAAATACCTCAAAACAATTGCAAATAGGATTAATCTTGCTATTTACTGTATGTATTTTGTAATAGAAAAAACAATGAACACAAATACCTCAAAACAATGGCAATAGGATTTACCATATGTATTTTGTAATAGAAAAAATAATGAACACAAATACCTCAAAACAATCAAAGAGAGATGAATGGAGAAAAAAAACGTGAGAAGGGAAAAAACAAGGGACAGGTGGATGTGGTCGGCTAGTGTCCGGCAAGCGGTGAAAATTCCGTAAGTCCTTGGCGGTGACAGCAGAGGAGATGCGTTGCTGGTTGCTCACGGAAGATAGCAGCAGGACGTGATTGCGTGGTTTCCTCGACAGGACAACACCGGCGAGTGCACCCATGAATTAAGGAGAGGAAGAATGGGAGAAAGGCAAAGACAACGGCGCAGTTGCTTGGCAGGGCATCACGCGGCAAAATAACTAGCAGAATAGGTGTAGAGTTAATTAAAACTTAAGTTTTAATTAATTAAAATTTGGTATTAAAATCAATCAACTCAAATAATTCTAATTCTACGCTGGTACAATTAAAATTAAAATTATATGTTTCCTATAATATATAATGCACAAATAAAATATACTATAAAATTAAATAAATTTGAAACACGGTGTAATTTTAATAAATTTTGAGAAAATAATATTTTTTTCATCTATATGAAAATCGAAAAGAGCCTAAAACCACCAATAAAATTAAACGATCATATAAAACTTTGTATTATAAAATTTTAAGCAAAATACCCCTCCCTTTTTATTTGCGTTGCGCTTTGTATATTAAAATAATATTTTTAGTCATATATGATTAATTTAATTTGAATAAAAGAAAAATAATATAAATGTATATTAAATTTATAACTATATTAAATTTTAAATAATTTGTACCATTTTTAAAATACTAGGTGCATGGTCAAATGTTTTATATAAGTACTCTTATTTAAAAAAATAAATTAAAATTTGAAAAATAAAAAGTCAAAATTAAATTTTTCTTATTTTTAATATATTTTTTTTAATAAATTTATTTAAGTTTGAATTTCATCCTAAAAATAAAGATCATAAAAATTTTAAGTTAGCAATGATCACATGGTTAAGCTGATTCTATTGAATAAATAAATGAGTATTTTAGGATATTGTTATAAGAAATAGAGGTATTTTGAGAGAATAAGGTTATGCTATTTAACTCCCATGCTTGACTCCAGTGCCCGACTGAGTGTGCGGGGCATCTGAAAGTGAACCGGGCATCTGAATGTATGTGAGTGGTTTGTAGACTGCTCTTAGAAGTTAGATTAATAGAAATAGTTAGTAGTAGTGTTTGACACAAAATCGCTGGCAGAAGTATCCAAAATTAGCAATTTCAATATTGTTTTTAATAGTTGTATTAATAAGAGCAAATTCTATTAGTGGTTTATCCAATTTGCGCTAAAAATATGCAATAGATGCAATTTAAAAACTAATTCTAAACCCTTAGAGCAATAGAAGCGGTTTATAATAACACTTTACATAAGCTTCTGTTCTAAGAATCCAATATGAGCGGTTTGAAAATTGCTCATAGAAGTTAGAGCAATAGAAACAGTTAATAGCAGCGTTTGACTCAGAATCGCTACTAAAGGTAGCTAATATCAACAATTTTAATATTGCTTCTAATAGTTGTATCATTAAGAGCGGTTTATAGTAGCAGTTTTTTCAAATCGACGCTAAACCTATGCAATAAGAGTGGTTTCATAATTGTTTGTAAAATGTCAGGCAATAGAAGCGATTTAGTTTAAACTGGTTCAGTTGGTCAATTTTTAAGAGCGGTATTAAACCCACTTTTAAACAACTGCTCCTATACAGGTGTTTTTTTGTAGTGAATGCATCAGTCATCGCAGTTTCTGGTTTTGTCTTCTGCTATTCTTGCATATTCAAATATGTTTCTCAAGTGAGACCTGCAGGTATTAGTACTTGCATCCTGTAGTATGGAATTGTCTTATCCCAAAGTCCCGCTTGTGAAGACGTATTCACATGCTTCT
>JBBMJZ010026210.1:0-10426 GCA_037833815.1 Zingiber zerumbet
ATAATTTCATATTATGACATAAAATATCAAATTTAGTATTGAACTAATATATATAAAATTTTATATATTAATCATAGTTAGGCTATATTAACTAAAATATTTGATATTTATATTATAAAACAATATTAAATATTCTTGTTAAAGTTATTAAATTTAAACTTCATCTTAAACTAAACAACTATTGGATTAAATACTGTAATATTATTTAGATATTTATTTTGTGAAATTTAAAACAAAGCCAAAATATATGTCATGTTTTACAATTTATTTTATGATTTTTTTACTCTTAGTATATTTAAAAAAAACAATTTAATTTTGAATAAAAAGTTTAAAGTCCTACTTATATATTGTTAATTACTTAGATATTACATGAATAGCATGTATGAAAAAGTTGATTATGTTCTTTCAAAGTTAAAACCTTAAATATCATAACAAAATAATGTTTAACTTTGAGTTTATAATATTTATAATGGTGCAATGTTTTTCTTTGGCAATCTTTATTTAGATCGGTAAAATTTATTCATTCTTTCATTTTACATTCACCTTCTACACCATTACAATTGATCTCAACTAATAACATATTATAAATATATACAACTCTAAGAGTTTAACTTTCAAGTATCAAAATATATTGATCTAATAATAATAATAAGTTAAAAATTAGTTGCACTCATTTTGCATAAGACTTCAATAGATACTTGATAGTATATCATGGTGAATTACATCTAATAGATTATTCTTTAATATATTTAATTTGCTTATTTATTTAGGCATCAACATACTTATAGTCTTATACCACTAATTATTATCATATAGTAACTAATAATAATATATTGGTTATATCATAAAGTCAATTTATTATCTTATTTTAGAATTGTTAAGTATGACTAAAGTAAATAAAATATTATGAGATTATATTTAATCTGCAAGTTATATAAAAAAGAATAAAGATCAAAAGAAAAATAAATAAATAAGTTCATTATTTAATATATAATTATATTTATAGTAATTTTTTTAAGAACACCACATCTAGCATATACCACGAATCCTCTTGCCCATTTGCATTCAAATTCACCAAGCCACACAACTTCTGCCCATACCACTTTAACATTTCTCCCATGAGTGTTCGCAGATCACCCAACACATTAAGTTTTGAACGGGGCTGAGACTCCCTCCCCGCTACAATTTATAAACCGACCTCTATAATATTCATCCCAAATAAAATTCAAATTTTGATCATCTTAAATGTTTCCTTTGAATGCTTTAATCAAAGCACAACACGAGACTCCACCGATTTCATTTGACTGTGAGGTGAACTTAGTTG
The DNA here is from genome assembly GCA_037833815.1 of Zingiber zerumbet. Taxonomy (NCBI): domain Eukaryota; kingdom Viridiplantae; phylum Streptophyta; class Magnoliopsida; order Zingiberales; family Zingiberaceae; genus Zingiber; species Zingiber zerumbet. The sequence goes on from JBBMJZ010026210.1 coordinate 1,325, forward strand.
TGTGCTCGCTCCTTTCTTTCCTTTTCCACTGCTTACTCAATGGTAAGCTTTACAACATATAATAGTCAATCTGCCATCCATTGTGGAACTAGCCATTACCTTAGTTGGGGTTAGAGTTCTTCATAAAATGAAGAAATTACAAGGATTAAAATCAACAATTATATCTTACACATTGCAGTCAGTAATCTTTCTCAAGTGTAAATTGAAATAGTATGGGTTTACATGGTTGCAAAATTGCAAAAACAAAAAAAAAAGTCAGAGAGAACCTGTATGCAGACAAATTAAATAACGGCAGGTAAATTTTTGTACAGAAGGTACGTCAACTCGGGATAAGTAAAAAGCCCCACAAGGCTAAGTAGTGGGTACCTCTGTGAAGCATTTCATTGTTTACCTACACATCATACCCAGGCATGGCAAACTGTGAAGCAAAGGACTCCACTTGGCTGCGAAGCTCGATGACATCCCTACTGCTCTCGAGGCCCTTCAGGAACTCCTTTTGGATTTTCCCATGCTCCTTCTGAGTGTTATTTGCTATTTGTACAGCCCTCAGGAGAAACTCTGCAATCGTTTCGAAATCTCCCTCTAAGCAACCTCTCGTTGTCATGGCAGGAGTCCCTTCACGATACCAACATCAAGTAGTTACACACTGCATATGCTTAAAATAAATAAAACACTTGGGATGTCGTAACTCACCTATCCTGACGCCTCCGGGAGAAATAGTACCATTGTCACCGAATATTGGAGTTTTGTTCACAGAAATGTGGCATGCCTCACAGACCTTCTCAAAAATCTTACCTGTTCAAAAATTAGAATCACTTCTCGTTACATGTATCTAGTAAGGAATCCAATATAGAGTAAACTCTAAAAATACCGTATGTTTGGCACACAGATAATATCTGAATAATTAATAAGTGTTATCTTCATAAACAACCTACTCATGGAGCTCTTTTCTAGAGTGTGATTTCCTCCAAATGAAGTGTGCAACCAAAGGATGTACGCCTCTGGGTTACCCGCCGCGCATGCTTCTCGATTTACCTGATGGCGGTGGAAAACTTCCGTGGAACCGGACCGATCATCCCTAGGGCTAGTCAATGAGGCTAAATGATAAACCCAGTTAGCCTCATTGACTAGCTCTGGAGTGACCGGTCCGATAGGACATTTAGGTTGTGACCCAGGTACTCACGGTTTGATCCCAGCTATGGCCTATTTGTAAGAATTTTTCTTCCAAATGGGACGCGCAACCAAAAGATGTTGGGCTTCTGGGCTACCAGCCACACGTGCTTCCCGATTTACCCTAGTTATTGGTGGACATTTTCTGTAGGGTCGGGCCGGTCACCCTCAGGACTAGTCAATGAGGCAACTGAGTTTATCATTTTTTTTCTCTAGAGTGTGATAACTTTGGTAACCATGGCTAATATGCACGTCAGGAGCTAAACAAATATTAGCATCTAACAAGTATATCAGTCAGATAATGTAAAAACATAACTGGGAAATGCATCAAGTAGCTAAGCGCCACTGTAATTTCACTAGTAATCCTATAACTGAGAGAATTAAGTTACAACGGCGATTATCTGACCAGGAAATTTCAGTGAAAATATGGCCAGCTGCAACAGTTGTAATCTGTTCTGGGTAGGTAGTATGAAACAAAGGTGCTAGTTTTGTTACATCTATAAGCCCCTCGAACATTTTTCATGTATTCCAATAATGCCCCATTCTAATCAAGGGGCTTATGAAAAATGAGAAAAAATAGAAATTACAATGATGGGGAAAAAAACAATATAGTAGAACGATTTAGTTGTTAGTTTGCTCCATTAATTTAGAGCAAACGGAAGTAGATAAATGAGTTTACAATGACCTTTATATTCAAATGAAGAGCTAGATCTAACTCTCTATCTTCTTATGTTATTATTAATGTAAATAGATGATATTGTGCTAATTGATTAGTGTAAATAGATTATATTTGAATCTTGAACAGTGAGGAAAAAACACTTAGAAATTAAAGATTTCAAGTTAAATAACACTAAAACTGAATATATAAAATGTAATTTTAATAATAAGTAAAGAATCCACATAATGCAATAGTTAAGACATAATACCTAAGATGGAATAATATGAAATTCCTACAACTTCAGATATTCTAGATTTATCATTTAACAAAAAAAACATAGATTAAAGAAGAATATAATTAATAGCATGAAGAATGAGGATTGAAATAAAGAAGTCTTGAATCTCATATGATCTTTGCATGCCCTTAGGCTAAAAGGGAATTTGCATTAGACTATGGTGTGATGGGTCATACTTTATAGATCAATGTTTGGTTATTAGAAAGAAACATACACGACAAGTTAATAAAGTAGATATGAGAAGGATCTGTGGCCCTAATAAGGTATAGCTAAACAAGTTAAGAAAAAAATATCAGTATCCAAGAGCAATAGGGTCTGGCCCCAATAACTAATAAATAAAAGAAAATATATTGAAATGGCAAGGACATGTTAAAAGGAAACCATATTCTATAGTTAAAAAGAGTTGAATCGAGTAGAGTGAGAACTATAGTGAGTAAAGACAGATTGAAGAAACCATTAGTTAATGAAATGAAAAATAATTTAATTGAAATTGAATATTACTAATTTTGCATAGCACTAAATGGGGAATAAGATTCTTGTAGCTGACTCGAAATAGATAGTTTTTTTCAAAAAAATAACAAAATTTAAAAGACTATATATTTCCCAGGAATGTAAAAGCCTGTTATTGTTACATACCTGTTAAGCCCAAAGTCCTGAGATCCCAAAGGATTAAATGATTGTCTGTACCCCCACTAACCAATCTGCAGTTCCTTCTTAAAAAAGCTGATGCCAACGCTTGAGCATTTTTCTTGACCTGTTGAATATAGGCTTTGTATTCTGGTGTAGCTACTTGCTTTAGAGCTATGGCTAAAGCAGCTATATGGTTATTATGAGGACCCCCTTGAAGTGATGGGAAAACAGCAAAATTTATCCTGTCCTCATAATCGTATCTGTCATTTCCTTCTGTTTGACCAGGAAAAAAACCTTGTCTTTTCTGTCTTTTACCTTTTCTGAAGAAAATTATACCACCTCTGGGACCTCTAAGGCCTTTGTGGGTTGTCGAAGTAACAATATCACAGTAATCAAATGGGCTCAAGCATTCCTGAATTCAATTGGGCACACGATGAGTAAAGCTTTTCCATGAACTTAAAGACCATTAAAAAAATGATAGTTTCACTTCAGAAAAAATAAATAGGTCTCAGACATAACAATAATATTGCCCTGTGAAAAAGGTTTAACTATAGATAGTAAAAGATATTAAGACAGCTGTTTCCCATCCAAAAAGAAAAAATGAATACAGTAGCCCAAAACAGAACTTCAAACAGTTATGAAGAGGCTACAAAGTGCGTTAAATAATTCAGTCTGTTAGTAAAATTGGCATTCACCTCTCTTCCTGTCTAAACATGGAAGAAGTCAACCTACACAAAATAAGTCCCATATATGTTTTGATCTATACAAAACCGCTTTTAGCACATCCCAGACTTTAGTTGGCACTGTCTATAAAGGATGTCATGATGAGAAAAGTATATAAATGTAGCACTGTGTATAAAGGATGTCATATGAGAAAAACGTATATAAATGGAGCACTGTGTATAAAGGATGTCATGATGAGAAAAAAGTATATAAATGCAAATTCCCTAAATTTGGCCCAATAACTTGAAGAAATGGTAGACATCACTGTATCAAGCAACTAGCAATATATAATATATTATCAATTGTGCGAGTTTTGCAACCCAAATATCTATAAAACAAAAGAAATATGCAATAGCAAGTACAGGTAAAAGTAAAGTTGGACTGCACAGACAAAATAAAAAATAAAAAAGTTAATCCCACTACATAACCACAAGAATGAAAGCTTAACTTTGAGCAATTAACGCACATTATATAACATCCAGTCAACATTGGGACTCATGTAAAACTACAATTCAGTAAAGAATAAATGGGATAAATGACGAGTCTAAATTCTATTCTTAAGAAAATGGCCCTTAAGTAACAATAGATTGAAGGAAAGGATTCACAGAATAATGAAATATCAAAAATTATATTTTTACCAAAATGGCTTACAATAGATTGGAGAAACCTTGTCGTGGAAAACTTATTTGTGCTAAACTATGAGCAATTAGTTTAGACATGATATGGCATTCAATCATCATTAACGCTCAAAGTACAAGTAGAATTTAATGAAGAAAAAGATAGATAAATGGTTTACCTAAAATTATATTCTTAATAAAATGGCTCTCAAATGACAATAGATTGAAAAAACATTGTCATCTCAAGACTTTGTGAGAGATAGTGAAGTAAGAGGTAGATGACTGAATTGATAAATAACACCATATGCCACAAACTGAAAGTAAATTATAAAATAAAAAATAAAAACAAAGAGAGAGAGAAAGAGAGAGGAGAGAACTCAAACCTTAGCAGCCACAAGTCCACTAATGTGAGCCATATCGCACATCAAGACTGCTCCACACTTATCTGCAATTTGCCTAAATCTAGCATAATCCCACTCCCTCGGATATGAGCTCCCACCACAGATCAATATCTTTGGACGGTAATCCATGGCCTTCTCCTCAACTTTATCATAGTCGATATATCCTGTGAGTGGATTTACCTTATATGGCAAACTCTCAAAAAATATGGAAGCCCCTGATATCTTCTTTCCACTAGGTGCATAGTACCCATGACTAACATGTCCACCAGAAGGCGAATCCAAACCCATAATTCTATCTTTTGGTAGCAGTAGCCCTGTATAGACTGCAAAATTGGCTGAGGTGCACGAGTAAGGCTGGACATTCACCCCCCAGCACTCAGGATCAAGACCAAATGCTGTGAGTGCACGTTCATGGCATAACCGCTCTATCTGATCAATGTACTGGTTCCCGCCATAGTACCTGGCACCAGGGAACCCCTCAGAATACTTGTTGGTCAAATGGCTCCCAAGGGCATCAAGAACCCCGCGGCACACGAAATTCTCTGATGCGATGAGCTCAATTCCCAGAACCTGCCGCTTCTTCTCCTTCTCCATGATATTGAATATATCCGGATCGGCCACAGACAAGGGCTGGTTCCCCCAAGCACGGACGGCAGCCCTTCTTGTCTCGAGATCGGGTTCCACCTTTGCTTTCTTGGCTGCAGGGAGCACAGAGGTAGAAGAGCAAGAAGAGCTCGATTCCCCTCTCCTCGGCCTCTTGATGCACATGGCGTACCCCAAAATCCTGAACTCCTCCTCCTGTTGCTCCTCGTCGGATTCATCCGCTTCGTGCGTCCGCAGGGATCCGTCACGGGAGCTCTCAGGATGCTGGTCGAGGAGCTGCAAGGGGATCGATCGGGGATTGTGGGTTGAATCCCGAAGGCCAGAGTCGATATGGAGCGAGATCGAGTCATCCAGGATCGGCCCACGCACCGGCGGTGAAGATGGAAGCGGAGGCGGAGCAGCGTGGAACCCCAGTGAGAGATTTGATTGAGGGTGGGTGAGATCCATGGAGAAACCTTCGGCACGCAGAACAAACGCAAAAAAACACGAACACCGATTTAACAGAAACAACAACAAGAACAGGAACAGAGGGAGGAGGAGGAGGAGGAGGAGGTGGTGGTGGTGAACGCGGCGAGGAGGCGAGATTCCATCAATGTCGAAGGAGGAGAGCTGGATGCGAGAAGAACCCTAAAACAAGAGAAAAGGGGCGGAAGAAACGAAGGCAGAAGAAGACTGGGGTGATTGTCCTTCTTAATGACAATTATGGGGAGTGAACCTGGACGGGTTTTCGGTTTGGTTGTTGGCGTGAACATGAACTGCAAACACGATGATGTAATATCTCACGATCACGCGCAAATATATTAACCGATTTCGGGGGAGCTCAAAAAAAATCCTCATCTTTCAGAAAAATTTTCAAATTTGTTTTTCCATTTAATTACTGTTTTTTTAAAAGGAATATTTCAGTCATTATATCCTTTGATCTATTATCAAATAACTTCGTCAATTAACTTTTTCTATCTCCAAAATGCTCTATAAATTTATTTTTTAAAATACATTTAACGTTACAAATTTTAATTAAAATTAAAATTTTAAAATAATTCATAAATTTGTGTTGAAGCCATGACTCCACCAACCACTACTAAATTTTATGCTAAGATCAACTTATATGATCCTTTTCTATTTTTTATTTTCATTTATATTTAAATAAATATACAGGTACTCATCTAACTTACATGCAACTTCTACTCAGGTAACTTACTAGATAAAACCTACCTATAATTTATTTTCATTTTAGATCCCATGAGAAATCACAAAGAGCTCCGAAGTAAAGGTAATCATTTTTTTTATTACAATCTATATTTAAATAAATTTTAAAACTATGAATCTTTAAAAAAAATAATAATAAGTGTTTTTTCTCCATTTATCTAATTGTTGTGCTATTCAAATATCCAACTTTGTCAAACAGACTAATTCTGAAAGTTATTGATCCAACCCTATAAAAATTTCCCACTTACCATCAAAATAAAACAAAAAATGCTCATAAACTTATCCACGGAGAAAAATCTCTGTAATATACCGCAGTTAAAATTCGACCCTTGAATGTCTAATTAAACACTTGAAAAGCCTAACCGTTACACCATTAGCCCAGAAGTAAGTGTACTCCATTTGAGTATACACAACCTTGAAGAACTCTAAGCACCATGATCTTCAATATTTTCAGAACTCTTGAAGAAGCTTTGGGACAGCGAACGAGACATGCCATAGCTATCTCTGTCCAACAAAATCAAGTTATGTCAACCAACCCAATGAAGTGATTCAAGACAAGACCAATCCATCAGTTATTCATGCCTTTTTATTTTAATCGGAGATCAAGTTAGTCAACTAAGCCTTGTCACAGATGAGCAGAATGCTAAAGCAGAGACCATAAAAGTCATAAAGATCTTTTTTTATCACTTGTCACCAGTGTCCACATATTTGAATTTTAAACCCAAAATGCATTTTCCTCGACCACTCGTTTGCAACTATAAGCTTTCGAAGAAAATTGTCCACATCATCCAGTTCTTTGCAAGCAGAGCGAACTTCATTAGAATATCGTCATCTACAAAAGAGGGCCTCAAGTTTGGTGCATCAGCAACTTTTAGGCACTCGGAACTCAAAGCTGGACTGTCCACCTAAGCAGGAAATGAAGTGACCTACTAAACCACAGCATAAGATTATTGTCATATGATAAAATGGTTATCTAAACCACACGAATCGAACAATCACTACGAGGAAACTTAAAGCCTTGAGCATATTGAAATTGGATCTTAACAGCACTGGTGAATGATAACCAAACCAAAATTTGTTTATACAAATACCAAATTTAGATAGGATAGAAAAATAGGAACTTTCGTATGCAATGTGCAATGTGAATGTTTATCATAAATACACCAGAATGCACAACATCCATATCTCAAATTAGCTTGTCACATGAGAGAATTGGGATAAAAATTGTGTTCATGATAAACTGAATCCCCTTATGTATGTAAATGCTTGTTACTGCTAATTTAACTCTGCCCGAGTAAAAGTGAAAATCAATTTAGTCATTTTGGCCGAGAGATGGCAGACATTTACCCTGATGATCAAAGAAGAATATGAGACCGAATAATGAGAGGATATGTGCAACACCATCCGCTGCTCCAGCACTGAAACCCACAGATTTAATATTAGTATGCATATTGAGGAGTGTGATAATTGATTAACAAACAGAAATGATCTAAAATTGGGGGAGGCTGCAATAACCTACCACAGACAGAATTGGCCCTTGCTTGAACTTGTGGAAAGCAAATGCAAGGGGCTTTGGCTTTTCACCTGGCCCTCTAATGAAGCCCCTGATTTGACAATTAATTTAAATTCATTAGAGATTGGTGTAGAAATCATAGCAATAATGCTCAGAGTAGAGAGGACTAACACTAATGAAGCAGAGACAAGAGGTGTTGTCCTAGTGTCATATATAGCAATCAAACCATTGTACATTTCATCGCCATCTTTGAATGACAGTGCTAAGCGTTCTCCTGAAGCATCCCAGGCCATCTTCTCAATGCCTCTGCAAAAGAGCGCCAGCAGAGCATTAACAGATGATAGAGGCCATTTACAGCTAATGATGATACAATGCTATACCCAAACACCAAAGAAAAGAACCACAGGAGAAGTGGTTGTAGTATGAGATACTTGGAAAATTGCAAATTTCACCAAGATTGTATCATGGATCGAAGATTTCCTGTCATAGGTAGTTATTAAAATGAAAATAGCAAGTATTACCTGGCAGTCAAACTGGCTAATTCTGGCATCTCCAATGGAACAAGGTGTGCAGCTGAGATTAATGACACAAGAACAGAAAGTTTCACATTAATGCTTATCAATCCACTAAAAAGGAGATTATTTATGAATTACTGTAGAAATATACAGCAGCTGTGCAGATAGTAAAGAATTCCTAAATGGATATATTATATAAAAAATCCATTACTTTCAAAAGCTTTCCAAAAAGATACAGAATCTCCCTGAAATGTTTAACAATAAATTACAAATATTGCCAAAGACGTTCTGCAGTTGCCTAATAACTTAGTAGCTAGGAGTATAGTGTGAAGATTCTCCAAATTCATCCTTAGCAGGTCTGAAATTTTCAGAAACTGCACACACCCTAACACTGGTCAATTTTCTAAATTCTATCTAGTTGTAAATATTGGAGTCAGTCTCACCTAGTACAGACAAGGCAGACATCTATATTGCTCGAAGAGCAACATCAATACTTGGACACTTCACATGTACTCATGTTGGTCATCTGACACTTTGGAACTAACACTATTTGTTGGATACGGACAATTCCATATCCATACACTATTAGAAAATAGGGCATAGGATAACTAGAACCTTAGCTGTGAATACTGTTGGAACCTTAAGGTTGTTTTGGTGTGATCAACAAGTTAAGTTAGGTCCTGTGTGTTTTTAACTTTGTGTCTAAGTGTGCAGGAGCTTAGGAGCACAGGTACTCGAGCGGAAGACGCAGCTAGCGAGAAGGACGACACG
>JBBMJZ010026220.1:0-10426 GCA_037833815.1 Zingiber zerumbet
GGTGACCATTTCCAGGAAGTCATTACAGTTGACGCATCCATACTAAGGCAGGGGAGAAGCGTGGTTGTAACATCAGTCAATTTCAGTGCAAAGAAAACCGGGAAACTTCTATATACATCTCGTTCTACCTTTTACATTATGCCAGTGGCCCGTCTGTAAACCCCTATTTTACAAACCAACATTTTAAGAAACATGGTATATACATGATATACATTAAGTACATTGTTCGTAATTACAGGTATTGTTCTTCTATAACATAAGTTCCGTTACAGTGCCAATTCTTTACTTTGTAATAGTTGTTGCCTCCAACTACTATTGTTATTTTATATATATATATATATATAAAATACATTTAATCTACTCATTTCCTCTTCCTGAGCATATACTATATTCTTTATGTAAGAACTCATGTCCTCTATTGTTTGCTCGTGTTTTGATCATTTGCCAACTTGCTAAATCAAACTTTGACTTATTGTTCTTCTTTTCACATTCCAAAATGGTGATAGAAAGGTATCTTATTATATTTGCTATTTCCTTTCATAAATCATCTTTTAATACCCAAGTCAATTCATTTTTCGTTAGTTTGATTTGTTTGAATAAATTGTGTGGGGTCTTGGAGCAGCTTGTTGAAATCGACTTTGCCTCCACCGGAGTGGCATGCTGTGAAGAATTGTCTCTGAGTGCTGAAGTCAAACATTTGAAGATATACTTGATTCAGTGTGGAGTACCATTGAAGTTTCATCAACAGCATCATATGAAACCAGAACTCATGTTCTTATCTTCAAGCAAGGCAGCGGATCTGACGTCTGGACAGAAAATTCCAATGGTACTTTACCAAAACTCATTCTTGATTTTGTAGTTTAACGATCCTTTTTAATTCGTTTTACTCGAGAATATATCCATCTTATAAAAGTTTAACCAAAAAAAGAAATGTGTATTTGGATTGCATTAAAAAAAGGGAAGTGTTTATTTCTTAAGTTTGCGAAGTTATTCTTTTTTTTCCGTGTTCCTGTCGAACACAAAATGCCTTTAACTATTTAATTATTCAAGAGTTCGTTTGTCGTGATTTAATCTTTTATGTCACTTGTTCACTGTATGAAATGCGTAACAGCTAAATTATCAATAGGAAAAAAATCTCTCCATGCGAAGGGACAAAAGGAGTTGGTCGGTGCCTTTTTTATGCTTCGTTGTCTTCACTTTCGGTGTTCTTCAATGCTTTTATCGAACAAAGTTAAATTAGCTTGGAGTGGTATTGTAAAGGGCACAAAGTTATGAGCATTTTGAGAATGATAATATTTTGATGAGATCATGTCGGTCATCCTTAGTATTAGTTGGGATATTTAATTAAAAAATATATATACTTTTAAAAAAATAATTAATTAGAATAAGTTATATATTAGCTGAACGTAATCCTAAAACTACTAGAAAATAATTTTAAATGTTCAATGTTCAGATATGTAAAAAAAAAAAAAAAATCCTTTCATTGACTTATTTTAAACCAATCAACCCACTGAATCAGCTAGTTAGATTTTTTTTTTTTTTTTTTTTTGTTAACAGTAGAGATGGATATTTTGATGGTCAATTTTGTAGGCATGACCGCATGATGTAGGAGACATAGCTTCCTGCACCATTCGATTGAAATAAAATCTGAGCAAACTGTTAAAGGCACGACGCCGTCAACTAAAATCTGGAACGTCTACACAAAGAAAATGGTGGTCGCAGACGTTCAAACCGCTGCAGCTCAGGATCGCGGATCATTCTGACATCGACATGCTTCTTTCCACTCAGTATTTCGAATCTAGTATTTTTTTAATTATTTATTATTAAATATTTATTATTTATTTCCTTTTTTTAAAGTTACAGGCGTCACAGTCGAAGCCTCTGCGATTGACACCTACTTGCATGGCTGGCTGACTGGCTGCTGACACCCTTCATCGTTGGTAAACATACGGCGGACAAGTTTGACATTTAATCAGGTTCCCATTCAACCCAACACGAAGGGGCATTCTCGTCATTACACTTCTCCGCCTCTCACCTGCCTTTGGTTTTTTCGTATATATTACGGGCTTGCCACCACTTTCCGACATTCTGCATCTCTATCCTGAAATCCACCTTTCGATTTTCCGCGATACGGATCTCGATCCATTTCTACCTGTCCACTCCAGAGTTGCGATTTTTTTTGTTGAGATTTGGATATTCTTCTCTGCCTTTGGGAGGTCGGATTGGGTGGTGGGATTGAGACTGGGGTTTGCGGATTGAGACTGCTGCTGCCTATGGGCGCCGGTGCATCCATCGTTAAGGATCTGGAGGGGGAGCTTGAGGCAGGCCTCGGGGACCTGCCGGAGAGCTGCGTGGCGGAGGTGCTGCGCCACCTCCACCCTCCGGAGATCTGCGGCGCTGCGCGGCTGAGTCGGACGTTCCGGGCGGCTGCTTCGGCGGACTTTGTGTGGGAGGCGAAGCTCCCCGAGAACTACGCGTATCTTTTGGAGCTGGCCCGCGCTGAGAGATCGAGCTGCGAAAAGGGTCGCCTTTGGTTGAAGGAGGTGTATTTTTGGTTGTGCCGGCCGAATCCCCTGGACGGGGGCAACAAGGTGAGAAATTCTGGTGTGTGGAATTTGGGATTTTGCTCAAAATGGGCGCTGTTTCTTGTTTATCAAGTAAAAGTGTGAACAATGGCCGTATAGTTCTTATTATTTGACCAACTTTTTTTTTTTCTTTTTTCTTTTAAAATTTAGATATTCTGGCTGGAGAAGAACCGGGGTGGGATTTGCATGTCGATTTCGTCAAAAGGACTGCTAATTACAGGGATCGATGATCGGAGGTACTGGAATTATGTCTCGACTGACGAGTCCAGGTATCTCATCTCATCATTTTTTAAAACAGAGTGATTTATCTGTTACCATCAAATTTATTGATCATATCTGTACTCTTTCTCTGATATGCAAGGAGATAGTTTTCTGCTTCTCTTCTTTCTTAATAAGCAATTTATTAGCTGTTTGATTCTTTGTAGTCTATCTTCAGCCTCGCTTATGATAAATTAATTATTGAACGCAAAAAGGTTAACATTCCCAAAATATCTAAGAGTTCATCTGATCTAGCATGTGCATAGAGGTGGTGGATATTTAACCGGTGTTGTTGATGACTTTGTTTCCTCATCTCTACATTTTTTGTAATTTTTCCTAGTTTTTGCAGAAATCTAGCATTCTCACATACTGTAGAGATGGTTACATAGGACTTTGGCTATGCTCCATTCTTCAAGTGCAGCGTATGATTCAACACAGCACTTGTGAGGACCCTTTATAATATTTCTCTATCTTTATTGTTTTCTTCAAAATATTAGCCCCTAGTGGATTCTGCCACATAGGAAGACTACTTTCTCTAAACCATCATCATTGATATTTCTTATTCTTCAGCCACAGGTTTTAGGCAGAAAGATCAAACGCTGCTTTATTTAGTATTTACGTAAAACAAATAAAATGAGACAGAAATTTGCAAGGCGACGAGGAAAAGGGTTAAGCTTGCTGTTTGTTTGATTATCTTTAAATTTTTCTTTATTAACAAGAGCTGTGAATCCTTGCTAAACTTAAATTTTTAACAGCTTTCTGAACCTTTCTTTATTTTCTCTGTTTCAATCTATCCTCTTTTCGTATATCAAGCTTTGTGCTTCTATTTCTTGAGTAATCATCAACAGAAACAATATAAAAGGTAAAAAAAGAGGTAAAAGCAAGAAGTGCTATTAGGATAACTCTGCATTTATTGTTATTTCAAACATTTTTCCTCTCACATGCAATCAGGCAAGATCCCCTTGGATTAGAGGAGAACTGAACACAAATTCTGGAATGATAATTTGAGAGGAAATGTTGATGCCCTTAAGTTATGGCAATCTATGCTAGTTGTAGAGCTAGTACATTTAATTAGCCACATATATTTTCTTTCTTTTCAGTTTCTTTTAGGTTTTTGAAGTCTATCCTTCTTTATAGTTTGGTCTAATCTGACGGATACTTTCGTTGGCATGTAGATTTAGAGTAGAATTAGTTTTGTAACAGGTAAGTTAACTGAAACCAGCTAAGCAAAATGTGAAAAATAATTCTATAATGTGTTTTTAATTGGGATCACAAGCTATTAAATGTGAATATATGTTTAATAGATATAACTTGGTCTACCTAGTGCTATGTTGTATGTTTCGCCTTCTTACTTGGCCCTAGCTTGAAATTTTATTTAAGTTCTATTATTTGAGCTTATTCAATTGAAAGATGATCAATATTGAAGAATTGCATCTCTCTTGTAAACTCAACCTAATAAATTAGAAAAATTATCAAATATAAATTGAGATATAAAACAATCTAAATTAAACTCCTACAAAAACTATTCTATCTTCTTAGTTAAAACTTACCAAACTAGTTAACACTCTAGAGTTAAAATAATCACCAACTTAAAATAATTCCTAAAATAACTTATTCTCCAAAAGAGAAGAGCTTACCAAAATAACTCACCGAAATCTTGAGGTTTTTTTAAAATATTAGTTTCCTTATTTGCATTACACGCAAATGAACCTTCATCCAATAACTTGCTATAAAAGCCCATTATTGGGTATCATGGCAAGCTATACAATTCCGAGAAATTTATCTCAACTTTATAAGAATTTCTGAAAAAAGGTTTAGACCAACTTCAACTCCAAAACTTTGATTGAATTAGATCTTGCTGTTTGTGAATTCATCTCTACGATGGTCTTATTATAAACTCAGCAAAATTAAAGATAAAAGTGACTCAGCTTCAATCTGTAAGAAAGTCTACAGAACTAAAATGATTGATCCAAATCCTATTTTATTAAGACAAATTTTCTGAGGAACTTAAATCAAAATTATCCAATCCAACCAACCTGATAAGATTTGAAATTGGTCTCACTTGAATAAAATGCAAAACTTGACAGTGCCCAAGACTAACTCTTACCATTCTTTGACTGCTCTTTCCATTCTGAATAATGTTAATGAATATGTGGGATTTGTTGGAAATCAATTCCAAATGTAGACAATTTTTAGAATAGCATTTGTCTATAGGAATAATTCCTCTGCATTTTTTCCCTGAAACAATCATGTCCTAATCTGCATGGCAAATTATTGATAGATAACCAAATTAATTATGAAGTGTTCCCAAAAGGGGTTGTTCTTAATGAAAAGACAAAACTCATCTCTGATGTTTACCTTGCAGATTCCACGAAGTAGCTTATCTTCAACAAACATGGTGGTTTGAGGTTGATGGCGAAGTTGATTTCTGCTTCCCCGCAGGCACTTACAGCCTATTTTTCAGGCTTCATCTTGGCCGACCTGCTAAGAAATTTGGCCGCCGGATCTGCACCTCCGATCATGTTCATGGATGGGACATAAAACCAGTGCAGTTTCAGTTATCCACTTTGGACGGTCAGAGTGCTACTTCTCATTGTTATTTAGACGAACCCGGGAGATGGATTCTGTACCATGCTGGAGATTTTGTTGCAGAAAACTCTAATGTGTCAACCAAGCTCAAATTCTCAATGACACAGATCGATTGCACGCACACAAAAGGTGGGATCTGCATCGACTCTGTGTTGATTTATCCCAAAGGTTTTGCCCACGAAAAGATCTTTACGTGCTACTCATGACAACGTAGTGGACTGGGAGATAGGAAGTTGGCATCCTTTCGCTGTAGGCTGCAAGCAATGTAGATAAGGTATCTGTACCCTTTTGAGTCGGAAAATAGAGTCGTCAGGTTTTGATGAAGTTAAAAGGATTGATGCTAACTTAGAACGAAGAGAGAAACGATGGGGAGATTCAGCTCAGTCATAATAGAACAGGAAGTACAATAAGTTTAATGTTATCCAGTTCTGAAATAGTGCTTTGATGCCACCAAATTAGTGAGTGTTATGTGGTATTTTACTTTATTCTTTTTATCGTCAACTGGAACTGGAGCTGAGGAGGTTCAAATTGTCTCCTTTTTTCCTAAACATTTCTTAGATAGTGCATGTCTCTAAACTTCTCAAATATAGATTAAGTCCTTGACAAAATTCTTTTCAAGATGATAAATAAGATGTCTTTTAATCTCATTTTACAAAGAGTAGAAGGAAATATAGATTAATCATTCTTCTACCGTCTTTTTTTAATGAAGTGCAGCTTAAAGTTTGTGTGTATGTGTTTTTTTATTTAAACTGAATTAATTTTGATGCAATTTAACTAACTTGAGATTTTGTATTAAAGAATCAAATCTATAGTTGTTAATATCAGTCCAACTCAGACGATCTATATCAAGGTTAGGGCACCTGTAATGGGCTTATGAGATATGAGATTTATGCTATAAACTTCTAATTATAAATCTCATCCCCTAGGTGGAGTTTATAATTTTTTTTCTATAAATCAGATTTTGAGATCGGTTTATACTTTTTTTTTTTTTTTTTACAAAATGAGGTCATCAAGAAAGATAAGTGAAATTAATTAATCAGCTAATTGGTGAAAAATAATAAAAAATAAAATAAAATTGATAAACTCATTTAGTCTTGGGATTATTAGTCTGGTCTCACAGAACTTTTCTATTGGTTACCAAGATAAAATGGAAAGCACTCACGACGGATAGCTAAGAAATCAAATATCTACACCCATTGGTTGCCCATCTTGTTTGAAGGAAAATAGGGAAAAATAATAAAGATATTATTTTAAAAAGAGTGAGGTTATTAATTAATATTATATTTATAAATAAATATAAGTAAAAATAAAAATAAGTAAATTAATAGTGGGGTCATTAAAAATATTATTGAAGAGATTTATAATAATGGAAACACATTCTTAGGAGGAGTAAAATTTTGAGCGTCGAAGGATCGTTACTAGGGACTTCCTTGATTTCTAAACACTGACCCTTTGCGTGCTCGTTTCCGCGTGCACAAGATCGGAAGGAAGCTTTGCCGTAAAATAAAAAATCCTCTACCAGTTAATTTTCAAGCTACCTATCCAATACATTATCTCTGTGATTTTTAAATATGATAATAGTACATATAGAAATAGTAATACATATAATTTAGTTTACAAGTCAAATATAATAAATTATTAATAATTAAAAGTAATTCCTGAATATCCTAAACTCCTATTTTATAGTCATTACATTACCTGTCTCTCTTTAATTTTTTATGTTTTGTTTTAGTCCAAACGTCGGCATTTATTTATTTTCCCACTTCCTGCCTGTCTCTTTAATTTTATTTTTTCTGTTTTGTCAGCATGCATTAGGCCAAAATAGAATTCTATTCAGGTTGCGACTCAGATAAAATGCAGGACAAATTACAACTAATTCGAATTAAGAGCGTTCGAATTAATTGTTATAATTTTCATGATGGTTCCAAATGGTGGCGTGTGAGTTGGAATGATAAACGACCACAAAAATTAAACAACTAAACAAAACACTTAAAAGGCAACAGGATAACGTCCGTTTATACATGATGAGACGTTTGGACCGATAAACAGTGCGAGATTGAATAAATTAAAGAAGGAATATTATTTTAAAAAATATCAATCACAATTTATCACAATTGAATAAAGTCGACTTATCCAGTGCGCGTGCGTGGTGGAACCCGCCTGATGCCATATCTGAAATTGCAGAAGCAAAATGATTCAAGCATGTTGGAGAATCCCTCTGGAAAGAAACTAAGAAAGAAAGAAGCAGATATACGGCAGAGCTTCTTCGAATGGTCGCTCGTCTACAGTGAGTCCACTCACGATGCGAATCCCCCATTTGAAATGCACCATCTATCCACAATATTCTCAATCAATCAGTCAGTCACTCCGCCTCCATCCCTATCTATCGCTTGTTGGTAAGCACCACAATGCTGCACGAGCTCCAGCCGATTAATTAATTAATCCTCGAGTGTCTCCGGCCACTCCTGGGTGGCTCCCCATCACCATCATCATCGTCACCACCGCCACCACTGTCACCTCCCACTTGAGAAATCCCTCTCGACAGATTACGAAACCTTCCCACTTACGGAATTAATGTGTAGAATTCCATGCAGCTCTCTCTGCCTCTTTATAAATGCCACGGCCAATTTTCGTAACTCCCCACCAGCAGCAACAGCCTTTTCCTAATTAATTTGCTTCGCACGGCATCTCATCGATCTCTCAGCTCCAGCTCGCGTCGATGGCCAGGTCGCCCTTAGCCGCCGTAGGCTCGGTCGCCGACGCCGCCACATGGTACGCGGCGTTAGTTCTCGGGGCGCTCGTCCTGCTGAGCTCGTCGCTGCAGGAAGGCGGCCCGGGGGAGCTAGACGAGCCGGCCGGCGGCGGGCGGCTGGTACTGGGCCGGCCCTGCGACGAGATTTACGTGGTGGGCGAGGGGGAGACGCTGCACAGCATCAGCGACAAGTGCGGCGACCCCTTCATAGTCGAGCGGAACCCGCACATCCACGACCCCGACGACGTCTTCCCCGGCCTCGTCATCATGATCACCCCCTCGTCCTCCAAGCCTCCTGTGTAGGTAGGTACCATAAATACATACAAAAATGGTGACGTTAACTGATCATTATCCTGTAAATATCCAAATTAAAGGAATCCAAATTCCAAATAAAATTACTTGCTCTCGTTTTCCTTCATTTCCACTATCAATGAAACAGACAATCATACATGGTTGTTTAGCACTTCTTCTGTTCCTGGCGGTACTAATTAACTAGTACCAGAGCTACGAGAACATCACAATTCTTAGTAAGCGCAGCAGACCAAGGGATCAATCATGATTAAACATCACTTGCAAACTTATAGTACTTCAATGGGTGCATTAATTGACAGGGTAAATTGAACAAACAAACTTATTGAACCGAGAAGAAAGAATGCTACAGACCAACTTAGGAGGCAGATTTCTTCTTATTTGGCTGGAAAACATACTTGATGAGAGACTCCTTGATTGGAAGAAGCTCTGGGAACTCATTATTCAGTTTGGTGGTATCCAGTTCGTTGTTGCTCCGCGGAGCAACGATCACCTTGGCCTGCTCCTCGAGTGTGAAATTTTTCCACGTGAATTTGGGATCGATGTAGTCTCTGTACATCTCCAGGATCTCGTTGTGGCTCACCACACCGGGATTGGTGAAGTTCCATATACCGGTGAGGTTCCTCTTTGCCATCTCGATTGATATCGGCAGAAGTTCATCCAGAATGGTCATGGAGTTGGGTATGTTGACGACCTTATCGTAGCGGGTGATTTTGGTGATGAAGTTGCGAGGGTTTGCCAGATCAGATGAGATGGGCATTCGAACGCGGAGGGTGCAAACGTTCTCGTAGTTCTTCAGCAGCTCCTCAACCTGTAAAAAATGGATACACAGAGTCTTAAACGACGACGTGGTAGGTTGAATTGACAACAAATTTTGCATCGCGGCAATTGAGAACAAAATGGAATATAGTAAACCGAGTACATGCCATCCATAACAACATATTTAGTAGACAACGGTTAGCTCATAACATAAGCATAGTAGTTGTCATTGCTCTAATGACAATGTTGTGTACCCAATGGATACAAACAATGCATCTCCATCTGTAAGTTATCAAATATTTTACGGCATGTATGTTTCCTAAATCATCTGATTACATCAGAATATTGCCTTGACGATCTAGTAACTAGTAAACCAAGCAAGAATCTTACTGCCAATATTCCAAAAAGTTGTAGTAGATAAACATGTTCTCTCCCTTCTAATAAAGAAGCTGGGCGGTAGAATGCATATATCCAAATTCCAAATATCTCCTTTGGTAAAATTAAACTATTGCATCCAAGGAAAAGTGTAATTGAGATCCCAAACCTTTTCTAAAATCAGAGGTATCTTTCCATACACCTAGTTCAAGGTTCCAAGTACTTTCTAAGATTAGAGGCATATAATACACCATCTCCATGTGTGAGCAAGAGTTTGACCATAAACAAGAAAAACCAACACAATATTAGGTAAACTCTCCCCACTTCCTTAAATTTGACTGCTAGAATGCTTTTGATTCTGAGTTGGAGGCCACTCGAGAAGATTCTAAGCTTGTGAATTATGAATATTATCACTTTATCCTTCTCACTGACTCTCTCCACAAAGATTTTAAAGCACGGGCAAGGATTGACTAGTGGGGTTGCATGAGATTGCCATTCAGCTAGTTTTCAGATCCTTTGGTATGCAGATACGAACTATTCCTTATCTTGCACGGACCTTCTTCTGTGTTGCATCTTCGTATCCTTACTATGACCTTCCGGGCTGTGATTGGCTTGAAGATCAATAATAATTTATAACAATTAAATCCTATAAGACTAGGTGAAATTAGTTATATGGATTCTTTTATACCATTAAACTCTATTTTTTACTATATCATTCTCTATACTTAAATAAATTTTATCTTATTTTATTATTGTTAATTAAGTCTTTTTTGATTTTCTTCTTCCTCGTTTGATATGT
>JBBMJZ010026228.1:0-10426 GCA_037833815.1 Zingiber zerumbet
GGCTGCCGCAGACGCCGTCGAGGTATGGAAGCAGGGAGAAGGGTGCTGCGGTGGGGGAAATCGTGGAGGTGCACGGGGGCCATATTGTGCGCTCCACAGGACGCAAGGACCGCCACAGCAAGGTGTGCACCGCCAAGGGCCCCCGCGACCGCCGTGTGCGCCTCTCCGCCCATACGGCCATCCAGTTCTACGACGTGCAGGACCGCCTCGGCTACGACCGCCCCAGCAAGGCCGTCGATTGGCTCATCAAGAACGCCAAAGCCGCCATCGACGAGCTCGCCGAGCTGCCGCCCTGGATCCCAACTGCTACTGTTGCCGCCGCCTCCTCTCACAGGTCTATCCTTCCCCCGTCATCTTCAGATCAGCCCCTCGGCACTGAGCACCCCGTCGACGCTGCTACTGCTTTATACTTCACCAGGGACGGCGGTGGAGGAGAAAATGTAAGTGCCAGTTTTCTTCCGCCATCCATGGACACTGACTCCATTGCGGACACAATCAAATCCTTCTTCCCGACAGCTGCAACTCCCGCGGCCACCTCGCCGTCATCTAGCCCTTCCATCGGCTTCCAAGCCTACTCTTCGGATCTCACTTCGCGAGCTGACGGTCAAATCAAGGACCTCCGCCTCTCCCTCCAGTCTTTCCAAGATCCAATTCTTCACAATCCAGAACCCGCCCACCAACACGTCCAATTCCATCAGAGCTCAGCTCCGCCTACCCACAGTAGTCATTTCCCGTCCTCCGCCCAATTCGCCTTCGACGCGGCAGTCTCCGCCGGCTGGGCCGAACAGAGCCAGCGCATTGTTCCATGGAATCTGATGGAGACGAGCGGCGGCGGGCCTGGATATGTTTTCAGCTTTCCGCCGCCACTGGCCGTGCCGCTGCACTCTGTGTTCGGCCAAACCCAGCTTTTTTCTCAGAGGGGACCCCTTCAGTCCAGCAACGCCCCCACCGTCCGCGCCTGGGCCAGCCCTGTCGATGCCGCCACCCATCACCAGATGCAACCTCCGTCGATGTCCTCCATTGGATTTGCACCCGGTGCCGGCTTCTCAGGGTTCCGGATCCCGGCGCGGTTTCAGGGCGAAGAGGAGCACGACGGCGTCGCAGACAAGCCGCCGCCCTCTGCTTCCTCTAATTCTCGCAATTGACACACAGAGCAGTAAGAAGAGGAATCGCGATCACCAATCTCCACACCTCCATGGTAAATTCCTCATTTCAATCGACCATTTCCTATTAATTCTAATTAAGAGATTTTAACCTTCTTCTTCACAGTGACTGGATTCCATTGCTTCAATTTTGGAGGTTCCTCTCTTCTCTCCGTCATTTTCTTCTCTATCGTTGTTGTACGAGTCTTAGAAAACCTACTCTTTTGTGTTGTCGTGTTTAATTTTCAGCTCGCGTGTTTTGCTTCTGTTGTGTAGATTGCTTATTGTGGTTTCTTGAGTGAGTTGTGTTTTGATTCTGGCTTTGCCAAAAGAGAGCACAAGTGAAGTGTTATATCTGGAAATGTCTTCGTAGATTTGCGGTTGTCTCTCTTACGGTTTCAGGAATAAAATCTCAAGGTGTCCGTTCGGATTTAGATAAGAGCTGCATGTCCTTGTCATGCTGACAAGGAGATAGATGGCGACTTGGTCGGATGCCAATGGGCAAAAAAAACATCTTACAGTTAAAAGGGCATCCTGCTCCAATCATTATCAGTTTAATTTATTATTAAAAGGATGTAATGTATTATATGTTTTTGTTCAAAAAACGAGCATACCACATGCTTTTTTTTTAAAAAAAAAAAAAAAGATGTAAAACTGTTATATCAGTTTGCTTAGACATACATCTTTTAACCATCTTTTTCTGAGAATTATATTTTTTATGAAAAAATGTGTCCTTTAAAATAGACCAAAAGATGTCAATGCATAGGTAAAATTGTTACCCTGCTCTGTTTAGCCATGGACGTTAGATGGGATAGGTGACTAATCCTAGTGATCGAAACGCAGAAATTTACAGGCATCTATGATAAAAGATTTGAGGTGGGATCCTATTGGACACTTTAAAAAATGTTCCTTTAATGATTAAAAGAAAAGAAATGTTCCTTTTCGTTTTTGCCCATGTGTTGTGTAAAAGAAATAGATGATTAAAAGAAAAGAAATGCTTCTTTTTCATTATTGCTCATGTATTTGTGTAAAAGAACTAGCAATGCCTGCAATTCCCTTAACCTCTTCTCCTCAGCCAAATATATCTTTTGTATGCAAGTTTTTGTTATATATATATATTTTTTATGTTGAGACAGAAATTCCCTTAGCTGATTTGATTTTCATTTGGTTGGTTTCACTGGGTCTCTGATTTCAGTTATGCTTTTCAAGCTGCTCCTGCTTTGCAGCTTTGGTGGGAAGAACTTTTAAGTAACCTAGCTACTTTATTTTTGTCTTCTTTTATCATTGAATTATCAGAACCAAGCAGTCTATCTTTTGCTGAATATCCCTCCTTTCACCTCTGTCTCAACACGTAGGCTGTTTCTGTAGGATCGAGTAAACTTACAGCGAGCTGAGTTAGTTGTCTTCATGTTAGTTGATGCTCAGTGACAGGACAGAAGATAGCAGAAACTTTTTAACATCAATGTCTTCTATTGGACAGAGGAAAGATGATTGTTACATTACAAATTATGGCCAGCTCAACTCGCATTACAGGCATCTGCCTTCAGAATCTAAGAGGCTATTCCATTCTCTTTTGAAGATGATGACAAGGACATATGGGTTCCCACAGCCACATGGCTTCCAGACAACCTAATATTGTTGCTTCACTGGAAGGCATCTGCATGTTCTGCACGGTGAGAGAAAGGCTTTACTTCAAGCAATCGTGTTTAGGCTCTATTTACTACAATGGAAGAAGGTGAGGCGGGGAGAGGGGAGGATTCGAAGAAGAGGAAACCTCTTTTGGTGGGGACAAACAACAAACCATATTTTGCTCTAGCTAGTTCACATGCACCAACAGCTAGCTATCCGCTAGAAAGAGCTATGTGTGCCCTTCCACAGTGCCCATCGGTTTCCATGACTTGGTCTACAGTGTTGCATGGGCGTTCATTTGGACAGATGAAATTGATTGAAGGAGTGGGACTCGACAGCACAATTAAAGTAGGTTCTTGTTGAGGGGCTGCTACTTGAAGATAAATGGGGTGTCGTCAGGGAGGTTGATGTTATAATTAGATATGCTGAAATCATTAATCATATAACATTTTAGAACAATGATATACATAAGGAAAAATCTTAAGGAAAAGTTTAAAGATAGACATATAAATTCACGGCCCACCATTTTCACTTTTTGTGGGTCCTATCATTTTATGTGTCTATTTTTGAATTTTTCCTTGAGATTTTTTTCTTGAGCATATCATTTTTCAATATTTTATTTATATAAGACTCATGTGATAGATTTAAAAGTCTTTTAGGACGATCTCTAATAATTTTCACCCCTATGATATATCTAGCTTTTCTCATATCCGTTGTATTAAATTATGATGACAGACACTTCTTGACTTTATTCGCATACCCAATGTTATTTCCAGTTATCAGCATACCATCAACATATAATGATAAAATGACATACTTTTCTTTTTCTCTTTTTAAGAAAATGCAATGATTCTCATTGATCATCTCGAAACTATAAGATAAAATAACTTTGTTAAATTTTATGTTCCATTATCTTGAAGCTTACTTTAACCTATATATAGACTTTTTAAGTCTACATACTTTCTCCTCTTGGCCTTCAGCAATGAAATCTTCTAGCTGAACCATATAGATTTGCTCGTCAAGCTCACCATTAAAGAAAGTCGTTTTTACATCTATTTGATGTAATTCCAAATCATAATATTTCACAAAGGTCAAAATAACTCGAATTGATACAAATTTCACTACGGGAGAAAATGTCTCTTCAAAGTTCCATGGAAGGCACCCTCTGCTTGAAGGAAGCGGAGGTGTATGGGGTGCCTTGAAGGCGCCTTCTATTCCTTTAGAAGGCGCCTTCAGCAGATTTTCTAGCCTCTATATGGTCTTGAGCTACTCCGATCGCCTGGGTGATTGCGGTCTGCCGAAATAGAGCTCACTCGAACCCAATTTCCGACCTTCTCCTCGAGCAGGCTTCCGCTCCTGCTTCTCGTCCCTCGAACGTTGCATACGTTCTTCTCGTCCGCCGGTGCACTCTTCCGCAACACCTCGTCCCTCGGATGTATCGAGCCCGTCGACTCCCTTCCCGTACCATTCTTCTCGCTAGCTGCATCTTCCGCTCGACTTCCTGTGATTATAAGCTCCTGCACACTTAGACACAGGGATCAAACCAAAATAGGACCTAACGTAACTTGGTTGATCACATCAAAACAACCACGGGGTTCAACAATCTCTCCCTTTTTTATGTGCATCAACCCAAGTTCAAGTTAGTGTAAAAACAAATAAATAGTAATAAGAGAAATTGCAAATAAAATATTTTAAGTATAAAGTTTGCAATAAAAAGAATTGCAATACTAAGTACAAAATAAACTGATTTATCAAAATTTAGACTGATAAAATAGAGTCCAAACTCCCCCTACTCCTCCTAAACTTGTATTTATTCCTCCCCCTTTGATCACATCAACAAAAGAAGTAGAAGTATGGAAATTTTAAAATTAAGTTTAAAAAAAAACTTGATTTAATAAAACAAGTAAAAGAAAATAATTTCTAAGTTATGAAGTTTTCCAATAATTGGCAAACATTGAAAGCATTATCTTAATAAATTTCATAAGCTTATCAGTTTGTCAATTTAATACTCAACTCAATAATCGGCTTCCAGGCTGTGGTAAGGCATAGACCTTCTTGGTTATTGGATCATCAATCACTTCTAGACAAAGTCTTTTAAAGAATTTAAACATTTAACTTTTCTGATAGCCTTAGAAAAAAAATGTTTACTCTAAATAAGATTTTGGAATCCAATATAGGTTCCTTCCTACTGAGTTAACTAAGAATTTGGGGGATATATATCTTCTGGGAATTTTTCTAAGTTGTCCTTGGTGATGTCTAATATACTAATTTAATCTACTATACTTTTCATACTTTGATTTTTGACAACTGCTCAATTTCAAGCATGCATGGTCATTCAAACTTATGATTTGAATTTTTAAATTATTATTTTTTTATTTTAAATTATCTAACTGTCTTTTTAAATCAACGTTCTCTTTTTCTAATTTTACTAAATCTTATGAAAGTGCTTTAATGAACTGAAAAGAATGTTCGGGTGAAAGAGCGCGTACCTCACTTACCTTAAGTTTTGATGCTCCCCCTTCATCACTGCTTTCTTCCGATGACCCTCCCCCTTCATCAATACTCATTGTTGAGCTAGTTTCGTCTTCCTCTTGATGGGCTACCATTAGGGCTAGTCCGGTGTAGGCTTCGATTTCGGATTCAGAGGATGATGACTCATCCCACGTGGCTTTGAGATTATGTTTGGGCCAAGTTGGATTCTTATTCTTTTCCTTATTTTTGTTCTTCAGTTTTGGGCAGTCATCCTTGATATGCCCTTCTTCGTTGCAATTGTAGCATTAGACGATCCTTTTATATCAAAAGTGTTTTCTCGTCTGCGATTTAAATTTATTAGATTTATTAAATTTTCTTACCATTAGGGTTGCTTCGGCTTCATCGATAGATGCTTCGGAGTCTTGATCTTCCGTTCTTGCCTTTAGGACAATGTTGAGATTTGTCTTTTCTATTTCTTTAGGATCTGCAATTCAAGTTTCATGAAGTTTAAATGTGGAAAATAAACTCTCTAGTGTACTTACCTCAAGATCCTTAGAGATGTAGTATGCATCAACTAAGGATGATCATTCAAGAGTCATCGGGAAGGCATTGAGCGCATATCGGATTGAGTCTAGGTTTGTTACTTATTCTCCGAGATTGCTTAGCTGAGTGATGAGTTCTTTGATTCGTGTTTAGAGTTGTACTACCTTTTCTCCATTGTTCATCCGTAGATTTGTCAGCTAGGTTCGGAGGATGTTTCTCCTTGCTAACTTCGCTTCCGAAGTACCTTTATAGAGCTCTAGGAACTTCTCCCAGAGCTCTTTGGCGGAGTCGTAGCTACCAATTTGATTGACTTCCTGGGACGAAAGATCGTTGAGCAAATGGAATTCTGCTTTACCATTTGCCACGAAGTCGGCTTGTTCTTTCTTCATCCACTGATATTCATTTTTATCTTTTTGGAACTACAAAATCATATTTCATTATTAATAGAATTTCAAAATCTATTTTGAAGAATACCTCCATCCGACGTTTCCATTATGCGAAGTCTCCCTCGAATTTTGGTGGATGAATGCTTACACCGACCATCATCTGGATCTTAGTGCTTCAGTTGACGGTTAATCCTTCTGAGGCGGTTGGACTCTAATACCACTTGTTGACACAGTAGTGGGGCCGGCAAAAGGGTGCAACGTCTGTTAAAAAGAATAAGACAAAACCTTTCCTTTTTCCAACTAAGATTAGTAGCAATATCACAATTATAATAAATTGAAATAAACAACTATTTATAAATAAAAGAGGCAAACAAATTTGACTTTGTTACAACCTAGGTGGTTGTTAATCCAAGGCGACTGCAAAGCTCTACTAGAAATATCTCCTTCGTATAAGTGGAGAAGCCTCTTACACTCTTTAAAAAGCTCAGAAAATCTCTAAGAAATGATTATAGTAGTTGTTATATTATTTCCTAGCTCTAAGGGCCTTTTTATAGCTCCTGAAAATCCTATCCGTAGCTTGAAGGTGCCTCCAAAGGGTTTAGAGGGCGCCTCCAGCGAGGCGGCAACGGATAAAGGTTTATCCACTGTCAACGGCTACTTTAGCCAGGTCGAGGGCCCCTTCCATAGGCATGGAAGGTGCCTTCCTTGCTTATGGAGGGCGCCTCCCAAGCCCATGGAAGGCACCCTCTTCTTGAAGGAAGTGGAGGCACATGGGGTGCCTCAGAGGCGCCTTCAGCAGATTTTCCAACCTCCGTATGGTCTTGAGCTGCTTTGATAGCCTGGGTGATTGTAGCCTACCGAAATAGGGCTCACCTGAACCCAATTTCCAACCTTCTCCTCGAGCAGGCTTCTGCTCTAGCTTCTCATCCCTCGAACGTCGTGTACGTTCTACTCGTCCACTGGTGTACTCTTCTGCAGCACCTCATCCCTCGGATGCACCAAGCTCGTCGACTCCCTTCCCGTGTCATCCTTCTCGCTAATTGCGTCTTCCGCTCAACTTTTTGTAATCCTAAGCTCCTACACACTTAGACACAGGGATCAAAACAAAACAGAACCTAACCTAACTTGGTTGATCACATCAAAACAACCATCGGGTTCAACATTTATTTCTTCACCCATTACAGCTTTCCATTTTTCTCTAACTCTACATCCTAATCCTTCCTCAATGGATTGAGGTTCATCATCATCAACTGAAAGTATTATTAATGTCTCATTCTCAATATCAAACTTCTTCTTAGGTTTAATTTTACGAACACTTCTTCTAAGTTAGGTTGTTGAGAAGTCAACTCATGACTTGGCATATCACTCCCATTCGATTGACTAGACTCAGGCATCCCTTTTGACACCTTTCTTGTTGATAATATCTCATCCTCCTCAAATAGAGGAACTCTTTTATCAACATCACCTCTGATTGGAAACTCTATTTCGAGAAAAGTCACATCTATCAAATCTATTTCAGAGATGATTCTATTTAGTTGCTCACCTATGAAAACATAACCTTTGGAGGTCTTATAATATCTGATAAAGATATATTTCTGACCCCTAGATCTTAGTTTTCTATACTTATGAGAACTATTAAGAACATAAACAGTTGACCCTCAAGGTCTCAGATTACCTAAATATGGTTTTTTGCCTGTCCAACGTTCATATGGGGTAGATGAAACTGACTTTGAATGCACTTTGTTAAATATATAGGTAGCAGTTAATAATACATCTCCCCAATAGGAGATGGCCAAATTAGCTTATGTCATCATAGACCTAATTATCTTAAGAAGAGTCCTATTTTTCTTTCAACTACCCCATTTTGTTGTGGAGTTCTAGGGATTGTTAGCTCTCTAATAAATCCTCTATCATTACATATTATCTTGAATATATCAGACAAATATTCTCCTCCACGGTCAGTACGTAAAGTCTTAACTGTATGTTCCGTTTGATTCTCAACTTTGTTCATATAACGAATGAAGCAATCCAATGCTTCAGATTTATGAGAAATCAAATACACATGACTGAAATGAGAGAAATTGTCAATAAATGTAATGAAATAGGAAGCTTCATGTCTAGCCTTTACATTCATTAGATCACAAATATCCAAATGAATTAACTGCAATAATGATTCAGCTCTAATAGTCTTACCAAATGATTTTTTAGTTGCTTTTCCAGCAAGATAAAGCTCACATATAGACAAGTGAATCTTATCCTGAGTGCCAAATAGACTCTCTTTAACCAACCGATTCATACATTCTTATCATATATGTCCTAATCCAACATGTTAAACCTCATCAGTTATACCTGCATCACTAGTTAGAGCAATATTTGGAAAATAACCCTTAATAGCATAATTGATATCTGGTTCTACATCAAGAACCATAAAACTATTTGTTAAAAAACCATATCCAATTAACACTGAGTCAATATTAAGTTCAACACATCAACTGTAAAAATCAAGACAGTACCCTAAATCAAGAAGATATGTCACGAAAACAAGATTCTGTTGAATTTTAGGAGCATATAGGATGTCATGTAGAATAAAATACTACCACCACGAAGGTTGAGTTTGCAAGTGTTGACTCCATTAACTTTTGCTCTTGTATTATTTCCTACATAGATCCATTTGTTGCCAACTGGTACCCGACGGTACTCAAAAAATGTAACTCGCTTCCAAGCTACATGGTTGGTTGCTCCCGAATCTATAATCCACAAAGGTTAAAAGTCAACTAACAATACTGAACTAGCAACAAAATACTCAGGAAAAGAAGACATATTTGGATTTACCTTTTTCGGCTCAGTGCACTCCCCAACAAAGTGGCTCTTCTTACCGCAATTAAAATAAGTCAACTTATTTTTAGGTTTCTTTCTAGTCTTCTTTCCTATCTTCTTGATCGGGCTTTGTCCCACAGTAACAGTTTCTTTCTTCTTTTCCTTCCCTTTCTTAAACTATTTCTTTTTCATGGATCCAGATGATCCAACAGAACCTATAGTCACATAGGTTAGTTCAGAAATCCCTATAGATTCAACTCTCTCCGCCTTCAATTCTACATATAGTGAGACATCAGTAAAAATCTTGATACTCTCACTGTGAGTTAGAGTATGTTTCATGGTCTCTCAAGAATCTGGAAGGGAATGAATAACGACTTGAACCCGTTGTTCATCGATCAACTCATGACCAGCGTTTTAAGCTCCCGAATCATTTTCGACATCTCCCTGAGGTGTTGAACCATCGAAACATTCGGATGCTTCTTGTAGCTGTCAAACTTGATAATTAGCTGTCGGAGCTTGCTCAAACTTACTCTATTGTATTTTTCCTAAAGGGCTACCAAGACTGCATGAGCCGAAAGATATGATTCATACTCTAAATCTAGGTCATCTACCATTGAACTAATCAATATGCCCTTTGTAGTGGAGTCTTTTTGTTTCTTTCATGCCTTATAGACATCAATATCTCGTATGTGCTATGCAGTGGGGCCATCTATAGGTTCTACCATTACATGATTTACAGCCTCTAGAACTTCTTGTTCTTTAAGTACATACTGCATCCTGAGGTGTCAGATCTTATAGTTATCCCTATTAAGTTTTTCACCCTTGTTGAGTTCATCTATAATATTTTTCATTGTCATAATCTATCATAAATAAATGTATTATTTAGTATTCAGTATACTTTATATGCATGTAATTTATAAATTAACTCAAGGAGTTGGTTTACAAAATCAAGTGATAACTATATTTTTACTCATTATTCATATGACCAATCAAATCAATATTGATCAATTTTATTACATGCATCCCAACTAATGAACTAATCATTAATTATATCATGATTTCTTTAATTAAATGAACTAATTGTTGGAGCAATCCCAATGGTCCGTGCGACCATGTGTTTTGGTGTTTGGGCAAAGGGTTAAGTTAGGTTCACCCTTGTATTTGATATGCGTTATGCGTTTTTGAGTTATACAGATTTGCAGGATACACATGTGACTCAGGTTGATGGCTTCGGGTCCGGTGAAGGATGGAGCATTCGAGGGACCGTGGATAAGGCAGCGAGGACAAGGGCTGGGGGAAGCGACTTCGAGGCATACGCGAAGGATGGTATTGGGGACGAGCCGCGGGCTTGAATGCATCCGAGGGATGAGAGCCAAAGGAAGTAGGCTTGAAGGCAAGAGGTCAAAGCTGCAAAGGAAGCGTCAAATGAGTCGTAAG
>JBBMJZ010026236.1:0-10426 GCA_037833815.1 Zingiber zerumbet
TTCCAACTCCCTCCGAACGTTCATGAATTGTCCTACCTTTCTCGCTCTCGATGCTTCATAGAAAACTTTGCACCTGCAATTATCAATTCACGATCACA
The DNA here is from genome assembly GCA_037833815.1 of Zingiber zerumbet. NCBI lineage: Eukaryota > Viridiplantae > Streptophyta > Magnoliopsida > Zingiberales > Zingiberaceae > Zingiber > Zingiber zerumbet. The sequence goes on from JBBMJZ010026236.1 coordinate 99, forward strand.
TATACGTATCTATACATCTACATTGGAGCAAAAGGTGGATCTACATTGGAGCAAAAGGTGGAACTGTCACCCCAACGGACCCCAGCGGCCCCCTGAGCCTGACCCCATAGGATTTTAGAGGAAGTAAATCACAGTTAAGCTGGGCGGGTAAGTGGACTGGGGGTCTTAGAAATTTTAGGCCAGCAGACCAAGATTTTATTTTTGTGTGCAGCTGGCGACCTTCGACCCTGTGGCCATTGGAGCAAACTCCAGGCCACTTACCAGCTGATCCAGCCCGTGGGAGCGTATCTATACATCTACATGTATGTATACGAGGACGTCGTTTAGGAAAATCTACTCACGATTCTCGAAACACTTTATTTCTTTGCGTGGCGTGGTAGAGGTGGAGACGAGCTGGACACAAAACTCCACAGCGAGATCATGAGGAAGATGGGTGACATTATCGTTCTCCATCGCGATGGCAGCCATAACCCTTCTTTCTTTAAAATTGAAGATTAATGTCTTTGGTGAAGGTGAGAAAGAGACGGCGTGTGGTTGGTGACGATATGCGATGTGTATTTATAGAGTATAGTTTACATGAAATTAGTTAGAGGAAGCCAAAATTTAGGAAGAAATTAGTTAGAGAAATTTTCTCATAAAAAGGTTACTGATTTCCTATTTTGTAGGAACATAATTGAATATCTTTAATAGATTTTTAATTTCTAGTAATCCACTTTAACAAAATTTTCTCTAAAAGTCAAGATTTCCTTATTTATTTTTAAAACGTAATCTAAAATGTCGATTAATCCTTAACGGAACTAATTGTGAAAGAAAGAGAAATACAAGGAATACGATCTGGCGAATATAGAAATTATAGGGAATAAAATATAACAACTCCATTTTAATTGATTTTTTCTATTAGTTGAGATAATTTAAATTTGCCATGTTTGAAGGTTTTTGTTCCATTAAATTGAATTCATTTTTTTTTTAAAAATAAATAGTTAATAGAAAATTAGTACGTTCGGTAAATTTCCAATTATTATTTTTAAATAAAGAAATGGAAAAAGTAAAAATAGTATAATATTTAACAAATGAATGCTATGCACAATCATTAAGTTTGTAATAGTTATTAATGTCAAACCCACAAATATTTAAATTATCCATTCATCTGAAATAAAAAAAATAAAAAAAAATCCTTTTTAATATTTTGAATGGGATCAATTAGAACAAGTGTAGTAGTAGTAGTAGTAGTAGTAGGAGGAGGAGGAGGAGGAGGAGGTTAGTTCGTCCTAAGTTTAATTCTTTGTTTAAAGTGATTGTCTATCATCAAAACTTCATCACCTCTACATCGATGTCCATTGTCGATGTGTTCAATGGACTTGTAGCCGTCATCACTGATTTAATCTTCTCTCTTTTAAATAAGATAATCTTTTCTTAATTATCTTCTTCCCTATTTCTTCTAATTTTATGATTTGTGGGTAGAACTATTTCTCTTGTATTAGTCATTAGTGATAGCGTAGATTGTGTGATACTAACTACACAATGATGCCATCAAGGTCCATCATGCCATCCACTTCATGATTATTTCGTTTAGCCATCCACTTCATGATTATTTCGATTAACTAGATCTACTCTAATACGCACTAATAGATCATTTGGCTCAAGGAGTGCTACAAGTGTAATATATGTTGGCACCTAAGTCCAACTCGGCGTGAATAATCCGATCTTTCCATAAATTTTTTAGTTGTGGCTAGTCTAATCCAAAGTCCTTTTATTGAAGTCAGACGTAACACTACCCTTAAAAGATTAGCTCATTATTTGTCTGTCCTGTCTTCGCCGTTGGTTCTTGCAAATCAATTGGATCACAAAAAATGTTTGTTTTTGAGAAAAAAACAGAAGTAAACATCATATTGCTTTCTGTTGCATGCCAAGTGTAGCATTTATTGCTTCAATACATGCTCAGACTGTTTCATACAACATTCATCTACATATAGTGGCAAAAACTCTAGGAGATATGAAGCCATATAGAATTGGTTGGTTCAATTATTCGCGAAAGTAATTGCATAGATAGATACTCCAGGTTCAAGTTAGAGTGGCTGATGGCCGTTGAAGGATGGCATGGTCATTACTGATAGAACTTCTGTCACAGAGGCCATGGAAATTAGAGCAGCTTTCAGAACATCCTGTGAAACTCCAGGCTTCACTATGCTCTTTACCTGCACAAATCATTGCTAAACTATGAGCGCATTCACAAGATGGGAATAAACTTGGCAATGCTAGAATAAATGTGAAACTTTTGTTTAAGTTTGATATGATATAGCTTTTTTAGAGGTAGCGTAGGGAACCTTGTCGAGGTACTCCTGGAGCATCTTTATGCGACCCATGTAATCTTGATCCTCAACGGAGAGTGTATAGGTCTTAGCATCGGAACCTGGTCCTTCGAACTGAAGTGGTCCAGGGTTTCTGTACAAGTCATCCATCAAAAAGCTAGTAGCCCTTTCTCTCAATAATCTGAAACCAGACATAAGTTAGTTGCTCGGTCTTATTTTATGAAGGACATGAAAACAACTGATTATGCTGAAGCCGTACTCGTATACTTTTCCTTTCAAGTCCAGTGAAACTGGATGAATGGCAGGTTTTCCGATTGGAATGGCTCCAGGAGCACGAGAATGTCGCTTCACGGTCATCATCGCCTGGTTGACATTGAAAATTTAACATGCTTTTGTCTTTCCTACAAAAATGGTTGATGCGGTGTTGGTGTGCAAGCAGGTATGGAATCAAACTTACTGCAAGTGGTGCAGCTCCGCAGCGCCATTTGTTCACAGGGTTTTTTAGGTTTGTCACAGTAGCTAGGTATCCATTTAAGCCAGCTGCTAGGATGTGATAGCAGATATGTCCAAGAACCTGATCATATCATCATGCTAGTTGGTTAATGTAGACACCATAATCCAAAGATGGGAGAAGAAAGAAACAATCACAAGCTGGCACTCTACATATGCATAGTCACAATCGAACTTTGACGGCAAAGATCCACGAGCTTGATATCCGAAAAAGTGGCAGATCGCATTGAATTTCTTCCCTTTGTACGTGCCTTCCTTCTGGAATGAATGAAAAGGAAAGCCTTTTAAAGTTCAAATCAAAGAGAAACTGAAGAAAGTATAAGAAATCTTCATAAGAGAAGCAACAAGTGCCATTTTCAAATTAATTCGTGCCGTTATGTTATAAAGTTAACCATATTCATGTGCAAACTATATCAAATTGTACGTGAAAGTGAGTGTTGCAATACTTTGATGGTATGCTTGGTTAATTCGAATGAGAATGAAGTATATATCTAGAGATGGCCAATGAATCTGCCTTGTTCCAAACCAACATTGATCCACCCCAAACACTGCCCCGTATATAGAAAAAAGGTGGATAGAAATTAGCAAATTATAATCCATTCGGAGGGCGAGTTTGGGTTAACCCAATGTCCCACTAGACACGCCCCACTTTATTAGTGAAAAAATCAATTAAATATCATTTTTTACAAAACAAAACCTCATTTTTTGTCTACTTTTTTTGGACAATTCATACTCAATAACTGTTCAAGCTTGCTCGAAAGAATATTTTTATTGAGGGTACCACTATTTTTTAAATAGAGAAGCTTATTACATACCATTCGATTACTCATTTCCTTTTCTACCAGTTGTGCTAGAAGCTTCTCTGTCTCAATCTATGCGCCACAGCATTTAGTCAAACACTTAATGAAATCAAAAGCATTCGTTTCTTTAAAAGAAAAAACATCTAGAATAATAAAATGAACCTGGGACAACTGAGCAGCGTCATCAGATTCTGGATTAAGTAGAAGCTGCACCATAAATTTCTCATAAAGATTTGGTTTTTTTTATATACGAGAAGACAAAGAAATACAGCTAAATTACTATCGTTGGTCAGGTTCAGAAAGGGGAAAAAATGAACCTGTTTCCTGATGAACGGTGGGAGAAACTGGAACAGTGCAGTTGCCCAAGGTGAAAGATGAGATGAAATGTCATCTGTTGAGATGCCTTGGTTCTGGAGGTCATGTATTTCCTGCAAATTGAAGATTAAAAGCCTTAAATGTAGTCAAAATCTATTGAAAATTTATGAATCCTTTTGGTTTATAGGAATAGCTATTATATTCCCTCTAAATTCTTGTGGAATAATTATTTCCATAGCAATTTAGAGAAAAGAAGTTGGAAGAACAATTTCGATGGGACAGTGATTCCCTTATGCGAACTGTTATTCGATAAATTATTTCTCATCTATTCAATTCTCATGTATAAATGAGAAATGTGGGTTGAACAAGCTGAGTTGGGTTGGGCAGGAAGGCTGAACTGGACAAATGGTATATTTTAGCATTGCAAATGCCATTATTTCTCAATTACTTGATAAAATTCCTATTAATCAAATATAGGAATACAAGGAAGAAACTATTCTAATGCATTAAGCAAACTAAGTAATAAGCATTCCTATTAAATTCTGTCCATTCCATTCAATCGAACTAATTACTCCATTCTTCATCAAATTTCATTCCATGAACCTGAGAAATTATGAAACAACCTGTAAAAGAGCATATAACTCTGGAATGCTTGCGATGAGCCCCTCAGGGATAAGAATTACACCATGATACTTATCTGCAAAAAGATAGATATATCACAATAGATCATCAGCTGTTAAACAGGATCAATAAAGAAGTAATCAACCTTTTGCTGCTCTGGCTTGAACTGCATCACAAATCTGTTTTGTAATGTCAAAAAGTGTAAGTTTTGACAAGGCCACTTCCTCGCCTAAGATAAGCTGAGAACAAGTAGAATAAGTCATTCTTTCCAGAAGAAACACAAGCATTTTGCTTACTATACATATTTGTTTTGAAAAGCTTGTAAGGATCATTTGGAAGGGACTACAAACCATATTTGGATGTGACTGAAGTGCACATTCTGCAGCAACATGTGAAGCATGGCGACCCATCAAGCGAATGAAATAATAATACTGCAGTAGACAACCTCAACTGACTAAAATGATTATGAGAACAAAGCATTCATTATAGCTTGAAAGAAAATGCCACTTGTGTCAAGTAATTAAAAGTCTTCAAATGCAAAATATATTAAAGAGTGTGATTCCTACTGGAAGCCATGTTTTGAAATTTGAACAGCAGATTGAACTGTAAGACGATCAAATTGATGGTTTGATTGGAGCAAAAGGTGGAACCGCCACCCCAGCGGCCCCCTGAGCCCGACCCCACATGATTTCAGAGGCAGTAAATCACGGTTAAGCTGGGCGGGTAAGTGGATTGGGGGTCTCAGGAATTTTAGGCCAGCAGACCAAGATTTTATTCTTGTGTGCAGCTGGCGACCTTCGACCCTGCGGCCATTGGAGCAAACTCCAGGCCACTTACCAGCTGATCTAGCCCGTGGGGGCAAATTGATGGTTTGATTGGACATAAGACTGATGGTTCAACAAGCAGAACTAATGAAATTAGTTGACCAAGAAAACAATATCATAAATATAATTTATACTTCCATATCTACAAAATATTTTATATGAATATCTTAAGCATATCAAAAATTTTTCTAAAAAAAATAATTTAAAATATACAAAGTTCGTATAAAGCTAAAAATCTTCGCACTTATATAATTAAACACGCATTTGATGAAATAAATAAACAAAATAAAATACATAAGATCCTTATAAGTCAAACTATACAGCATTATAATTATTAATTGGAAAAGAAACCAAAATTCTATTAATTTAATCTAACAGGGATTTGTACGGCAAAATTGTAGGGAATTTATCCAGTTTATTCATTTAAACTGGTTTGATGTAAATCAGTTTGGTTAAACACGTTTAAAAGGTAAATCAGATCGGATTTGCTGTTGGTTCGTGGTTTAACCTGCAGGTCAGATCCGGTTTTAAAAACATTCACTGGAAAGGGAAATAGCTAGGAAAGTGTCATATAAAAACTTGGATGAAATGAATAAGGTAAAATTTTCCTATTATGTGATTGCTTGGAAGGAAAGAGGAAGAGAAAATTAAAAATTTACAAAAAATAATAGCTTTATGATTATAATTGAAGAAACTAGGGAGAAAAATCCCTAGTCTTTCCTTTCATCCAATTTCACACTTGGAGGCAGAGGAAAACTATGCCTGTGAAAAATTCTTCCATGTCTCAATTGTTTCCTTTCTTAGTAGGAAACTATCCTTGGTCTATTCATTCTGGCTAGGGAGAATGCTACAATGATTCACATATAATTGATTGCAAATGCACGGCAAAATGCATCATCGATCATGCAAGTATTCATGTAATGGTTCTTGAAACACTTGTCCCTATAGGGTTGAATCACCAAAAGTATTGCCATGAGATTTTGCAAGGAAGAATTTCTATCTGATCTGAAATGAATCCTAACAACCTGACCAAAAACAACTAGAAGATACATAGCCCTTTTCTTCAAATAATGACAGAATGTCGTTACCTTCTCTGCAGATAGAGCATCTATGCATACATTGCTTATTAGCTGTGAGTTAACCTGAAACAGAGAAAGTATTAGCAATCATCTATTATCAAATAACGTGGGGGAAATATTCTAGTCTTCTTGGAAAGCATCAGCTTGAAGAAAGATAATTAATGATAACAATGGGAAATTTCATTCCCTTGGTTGGGACTTACCTTGCATACAGTGTCAAATCCAACGTTTGTCTCCACAAATTGATTCTTAAGATCCCCATACAATGTAACAGGGACACCAACCACCTGTTCACAAGACAACATTTTTATGAACAGCATACATAATACCAGCATAGACTAAAAAAGTTGATGAATATGGTTGTTGATGACCTCAACGCAACAAGAGTGAACGTTATGAGGGAAGAACACAAATTTGGTGTACATATGTGATGTAACAACTTGAGGATGAATACTGAATGAAAGATAAAAAGGGCAGCCCGGTGCACGAAGCTCTCGCCATGCTGGGTCCCGAGGAAGGATCCATTGTGTGAGATACGGCAAAATAAATAATGAAAGGGTTATAGGTAAATAACCTTATCTTTATTTATGGGAATTTTTAGACATTTTTCTTAATTTATTTGGAGATAGTAGGGTTTAAGGGGATAAAATTATTGTGTCTAAAAGGTAATGGAAATCACCATTAAGGGGGCTAGATGGGGAATTATCATTAAGTGGAGAATTAAAAACCCTACCTCTATAAGAAGCTACAGTGCCAAGCCCAAAATGCTGACTTCCCTCTTTTCGTGCCATTTCCTCCCAAAAACGCCATCCCTCTTCTCTTGCGCCTTCGTCTCCTGAAATCGCCGACCCAGCGCCGCGATGACATCTTCGCACCCGAGCTCACGGTGACGTTTAGTCCACCGATCTCCGAAGCCTCCTAGCCTCTACCCCTTGTCTACAGCATCACCGGAGGCTCTCCTCTTCGGATTACTGCCTCATGCGAGGACCGTCGGGCAGGAGGAACAGATCTGAACTCCGGAGACTCTGAGGGTTGAATCGCCTGTTCCGGAGGTCGATGGTAGCAGTAATTGGTACTCCCATTAGTTGTCTCGCTTTACCGAGCCTAGGACCGAGCTGATATCGGCGGGTTCTCCTTCGTCGGTGGTGAGGGATTCGGTCATCGAGGTAGGTGAAGGTATGTTTGTTCGATTAGGGCATTTTAGATGAAGAGAACTGGGATTTTGCTACCAGTATGAGCGATTGGATTAATTGGAGGTGCTGTTTTGGCAGTGCCTCACGGTGCAGGTATCGGCCAAGATTTCCAGCAACAAACTATCATCCGGCGGGCATCTTCAGCAAGGGATTTCCGACTGTGAGGCAGTTGGTAAGGTATCTACAACATTAGGTTGTAGATAGGTATTGTTCCTGGTGCTAGTTCCAGTGTGATTCATGTGTGTTGATTGGTGTGATTGCAATGGTGTGTAGGCTCTGTAGGAGCTCTGTTTGTGGATTCGTGGCAGCGGGCAGCGCCATTATGCCTGTGTCGGCGATTTATTTTTCTAGCAGAGGGCTAACAGAAGCAATTTTGGTCCTAAGGTAAGATCTTGGAATTTAGATATTGGTTATAGCTTAACCCATATTCGTTCATTAGTAATTGGGGGTTAAATCATGATTGGTAACCCTAATTGGGATGGTTTAAATTAGGGTTTTGGATTGATTTGAGTAGATCAGAAAATGGGGATTAGTAGAGGATAACGAACGAGCCTGGATTAACTACATGTCTTGTATATTGGCTTAGTCATTCAGTATCATACGTATGTGGTTAAAATTGATACGTTGATGCAGGGCTTTGATCGAGGCGGGTGTTGAGACAAAGTGGCCTTCGGATTTTGACAACACTCAGAGGCGGGTACTTCTTGACTTACTTCTTTAGTTATCGACCTTAGTGCATGAGTTATTTATGGATTTGAGTAGATGCTTATCTTGACTCCACTCATATTACCACTTGTGTTTGATACTTTATCCACTCAATCTTCGAGTTGCTCAAACTTATATCGATACAGTCTCACGTTGTTAACCCTGATAATTAGCAGATACTAGAGACCATGTTTACCTGTTTTGACTACTGTTTACTTATGTTTCGTATTGAGCATGCGGCTTCATGTACCATAACTGATTTCTGTTATATATATATACGATGACTGTTGCATTGCTCGCATCATGTAATTGCATGCATTGCCGGCGACCTTGGCTCCCTTGTGGTTGAGACGGTCGTTGGCCTGGGCCGCACGCTCGACCACTCATGGATAATGGTAGCTGGAGCGTGCCGCATGTCCTGTCATGCCCCCACTCGCACACTCATGGGTAGTGATAGCTAGAGTCGCGGGCAGCAAGGACTTCCGTCACAGATGTAGCTATTCAGCTACTATGCAACTGTCCCCTCGGCCACTCGAAAGTAGTGGTAGCTGGAGTGGTGTATAGTCTGTCATTGTCCCGGCCCCTCGTCCATACTGGGGTCGTGGTACTTGAGGGGTGGGCAGAAGTGACCATCCGTGCATATGATATTTTCTGTTATACTTGCTTATGCTGTTATATACTTACTTATGTAGTTCTGTTATTACATACCTGTTATATATGCTTGGACACTGATTACATTGACAGTATACCTTACATGTGATCTTAGTAGTTATGAGCAGTACTGTAGCAGTTTGTGTTACCCCTGACCTTATGCTACTAGCCTAGGATATGATATCGGGTATGGATATATACTATGTTTACACAGTAGTATATGCTATTTATCTTTCTGAGATTGTATCCTATTGTATTCCTGGCTCTTTATTTTACTCATGTACTATCTATTCCTTTATCCGTTGAGTCTTTATACTCACCACCTCGTAAACTGGTAATTTCACCAGGTAGCTGGTAGCTGATGCCAGTACACTTGGAGGAGAATCCTGACTGCCGGTCCCACGTCGCTTCCGAGGACGGATTTCGGATTGTTGTTTATCGTTTTAGTTGTGAGTTGAACTTATGAACTTGGCATTGTAATAACCCTTTGTGGACTTGATGTTATTTTGTGTTTGGTTTTGCTTTGTCGAGGAGTCAAGCTCGGTCGACCCGCGGTGAGTTGTTTTGTTATTTTGTATTTGTTATCTGTTTTCCGTTGTATTTGAGTTTTCAGCCGTGTGGGCTGCATATTATCTGCGTGGTTGTGGTTTATTCCGGCCGTGTTGGCTATGTTTTGCATTTGGAGATTTGTTGGCTATGTATATTGGTTTTATATGTCACTGCTACAGGGGAGGTGCTGCCCGATTTTCGTCTGACAACCTTACTCTCGGGGCTTGCCAAATTATTGGTATCAGAGCCACAGGTTTACGATGCCTAATTCGCACATTTTAAATTTTCCGTGTTTTGATTCCTTGAAGTGACATTTTGGGATTTGGGACCAGGTAGCAGCGGAACACCTCCAAGTTATAGGCTGTAAGTTTTATAAGTATAATCATAAATTGTTGGTAGTACTTATTAGTTATTGCTACCAGGCATGAGACGTGGTCGGTTGGTAGCTGGTCAACGTCGTGGTCCGGGATGACCACGGAAACTACCTACCGAGTTTGGGGAGCTGGAACCAGTGACTCAGGAGGCGGATTCGTCTAAGGATCCAACTGATTTTGCGACGGTTAGTCGGAGACAAGCCCATTCAACCCCCACCAGAGAGCAGGGGCGTCAGCCTCAGGAATTTCCTTCGGTTGTACCACCTGTGAGGGATCAGGGGTTTCAGACACAGGGGATCCCTTCCGTGGTACCATCAGTAGATCTTGCACCTGCTACTACCGATTGGATACGGGATAGAGCTCGTATACCGTTGCTGGCGAGGTTCGTCAAGGACAGA
>JBBMJZ010026245.1:0-10425 GCA_037833815.1 Zingiber zerumbet
GAGTGTGAGAGACACTCCTTGTTCGTGTGGATATCATTAGAGGAGTGTCTACGTTGACACTCTCGAGATCCGGCGTATCGTTGGACGAGCGGGATTTGCGAGGGCACGCTTCAAGGTTAAAATTCTTAACATGTAGATCTAGAAGTAGATCTAAAAGGTTTTTCAAACTCGTATTTGGTTTTTTCGAAAATTTTACCTTGCATGGATCCGTTGGCTTTGGGCGATTCGGGGTTTTCGCGGCCCGAAGAACCCAACATTTTAGTGATAGCGTTTACCTCGATCCGCGGAGCCTTCCGAGCGGAGCTAGCTTCAGCTTGGACCATCTCAACATAGCACTGCCGGGCAGCTAGCTGGTCTCCTCGTACCTCGCCAACTTTGTCCTCCACCGGGAATTTGAGCTTCTGGTAAAATGTGGAGACGGCCGCTCGGAACTCGCTTAACGTCGGTCGCCCCAGAATGACGTTGTAGGATGAAGGGGAGTCGACCATGACGAAGTTGGCGGTCCGTGTCCTTCTGTGCGGCTCCTCTCCCAATGAGATAGCTAGGCGAACTTGTCCGACCGACAGGACTTCGTTACCTGTAAACCCATATAGGGGGGTTGTCATGGGCAGCAGCTCGGATCGATCAATTTGAAGTTGATCGAAGGCCTTCCTGAATATGATGTTGACCGAGCTACCGGTGTCGACAAATATGCGGCGAACGGTGTAGTTGGCTATTACCGCTTTAATGATTAGGGCGTCGTCGTGGGGAACTTCGATTCCCTTGAGATCCCTGGGTCTAAAGTTGATTTCGGGTCCGCTCGCCCGTTCTTAGCTGCACCCGACTGCATGAATCTTGAGATGCCTGACGCTCGCCTTTCTTGCTCTGTTGGAGTCACCTCCGGTCGGCCCGCCAGATATTATGTTAATTTCTCCCCGGGAAGCATTGTTCCGATTTTCTTCCTCCCGAGCGAACGACCTGGGCCGCTCCTTGGATTCCCGAGAGCAGTCTTCGTGCCTCTGACGATGATGCCGCTCGGGAGTCCCCCTCGATGTGCGCCGATCAGATCTATGATCTCGCTGTCTCTTGTCAGGTGAAGGTGATCGCCGGCGGACACCTTGGGGAACGGGATGGATGATAAAGGGGAGACTCCGGCAATCCCGCGTGTTGTGCGTGTCGGTCCGGTGGAATGAACAAAACATAGGGGTCCACCTCTTCTTTTTTTGCTTAGGCCGATCGGCAGCCACCTCTTGGACGACCTGGGACCTGGAAGGTTGGTGAGGGCGCGCTGCTTCACCTCGCGGTCCCCTGGCGGCTGATGGCTAGTAGGTGGCTTCCGATCGGCATAGGGTGGCCGCTCGGAGGGAGCTTCTTTTCTTCTGGTTGACTGGGCTTCCTCCACGTTGATGTACTTGTTGGCCCGATGCAGCATGTGATCGTAGTCTCGGGGTGACTTCCGAATGAGCGAACGGAAGAAGTCACCATCAGCGACGCCCTGGGTGAACGCGTTCACCATTGTCTCCGAGGTGGCCATTGGAATATCCATGGCCACTTGGTTGAACCGCTGTATGTAAGCTCGGAGCGATTCTCTGGGTTCTTGTTTAATGTTGAACAAACTGACGCTTGTCTTCTGGAAACGTCGACTGCTCGCAAAATGGTGGAGAAAGGCCATCCGGAACTCCTTGAAACTCGTTATAGATCCGTCCGGCAGCCTCCGGAACCAACGATGCGCAGACCCTGAGAGGGTGGTTAGGAACACCCGACACTTCACACCGTCTGAATATTGATGCAGAGTGATAGTGCTGTCGAACTTTCCCAGATGATCATCGGGATCCGTGGTTCCGTTGTATTCTCCGATCGCCGGGGGTGTGTAGTGCTTCGGCAAGGGATCCCGCAGAATGGCTTTGGAGAACTGCCGATGGACCTATTCGGGAGAGGTGTCCGTTCGGGGCGCTTTTCCTTTTCTGTGGTCCCGAGTGGGGGCTTCGTCAGACGAAGATCCTCGCTCAAGATTAACAGGTGCAGCTTCTGGAGGCGTACGGAATAGAGCCCGAGGGAAGCCTCCCATTGAGACATGATCCGGTCTGGTCTGCTTGTGCCGCCCGACCGACTGATGTCGAAGTAGCGTGTTGTGGTGTCCGATCGGCGAGGGCCTTCTGTTTCTGCTGCTCCATGAGTTTAACGGTCCTCGCTTCGACTAGAGCGTCCAATTCTTCTTGAGAAAGTGCCACGGTGTGTGGTCGTTCAGCTTCGTCCATCTCTTCCGCTCGGATACAGGTGCGTTCCCACAGACGGCATCAATTTGATCCTGTCCGAACGCTGAGTCGATGGACGCTGGGGATGTGGCACTCCCTGCTGGCTCCTTGCTCCGGTGAACCTGCAACAAAGCCGAACCGGGCGGGGCTTCCCGGCGACGGCCCTCCGACGCTCAAGTCAGACAAGAGGGAACAGTATGGTGGCTTCAAAGATCGCAGAATGCATACCTCCGATGAAGAGTGGAGGCTCTTATATAGAGCTATGAGGAGTTTGACACGCATACCGAGGTGTCCCTGTGTGCCACACCATGCCTTGGTGTGGCCCTGACAGAAGAGCGTACTTGATACCTTACTGCTACAGTCCGAGCATGTCCCTGACGAGACAGTAGAATTTCCTGTTGTACGAATTTGGGTATGGCCTAGCACAGGCGTGACGTCACCGTTGCCCAGTGTATATGGAGTTCCCCTTTCCGAACCAAGCGTACCTCCGCTCGGCGTGCGCCGTACATCCGGTCGGCGCACGCCATACGTCATGCCTGGCGTAACGTGGGTCCGGGAAGGTTGATGGTCGTCGCCTGCTCGTATCTGCTTGCCTGACTCCTTAGCCGAGCGGACATGTCGCTCGGTCAGTATACCTTTGCCTTGCGATAGGCTGAGCGGACCACCTTTCACGAGGTGCCCGCTCGGCATACCCCATCGGGTCGGCCCCAGCTGGCCCTTGACCTCCACGTGTCGTTAACCTTCCGCCTATGAGGGTCCCCCTTTCTTATCACCGGATCACTTGCCTCCCCTTCAAGTCTAGTCGAAGGAGGCACAAGTCCGACTGACTGGACTTCCGGTCTGAATGAGTCAATGCCGATCGAACAATTCATAGAATGATTATCCGCCTGGATTACGTCCGATCGGCGTCATGCAGATCGAGTGGTCAAAGCTGACGTCCTCGGGATCTCCTCGGAGTCTGCGCCGAATTCTCTCCATTAAAGTTAAGCACGCGCGGTATGGCGCGCATTAAATGCGCACAGTGGTTAAGCGCCACGTGGCGCTCATCGCGCGGCGGCGGCGTTACGTACGATGCGACGCCGGTAATTTGAAATGAACGACCTGATGGAAGCCTCGATTCTTGTGACCTGGATCCGACGGCTGAGGCCAATCGGCCCCAACCGTATAAAGAGCCCTCCTCCATCAATCGCATTTCTGCTGCCGCGCCCTCCGCCGTCTCGTTCCAGCGTCTCTTTGTCCCAGTGCTTCGTCTCCCCGGCGATCTCCGGCGCCCCTTTCCGTTCGCCTTTCTGGTCATCCTCTTCACGTAAGCCTCTTCCGTCGTTACCTGGGTTTATTTCTGCGTCGGCCTTTCTTTTCCTTCCTTCTGTTCCTTCCTTTCCTTGCTTCCGACCATGGCGAGCACTTCCCAATCGCCGGCCGGCGCTCCTGGTCTCTGGTACATGACTATGGAGAGCCGGTTCGACGAGGAGGACGCATTGCGCCTCGCTCGAACATATGAACTCCCCCTGACTATGAAATAATTCTAGCCACCCCATCCGACCTGCCACATGATCCCCCGGCCGGCACCGTTTATTTCTTTTGGGACCAGTTCTTGGCTGGACTGTGTTTTCCTCCACATCCTTTTATTTTAGAAGTATGTAATTATTTTAGCATCCCTCTCGGCCAGTTAGTCCCGAACTCCTTTAGGTTGCTGAGCGGGATGGTAGTACTTTTCACACTGAATAGCATCCCTTTAGACCCCAAAATTTTCCACTACTTCTATTACCCCAAACAATTCGAGTGGGGTACTTTTATTTTTCAAACTAGGATAGGTTTTGTTCTCTTTGATAACATGCCGAACTCCAATAAGCACTGGAAGGAGTACTTCTTTTATCTGCGATTTCCCGAGCGGCCAGCCTTCCGCACCAAGTGGCAGACTGCCGTGCTGCCCCAACCAGAGCTCGGGAAGTTCAAGAGCCAACCGACCTATCTCCACGCCGCCAACCGTCTGATCGGCCGAGATACAGGATTGACAAGCTACACCTCAAAGGAGTACTGTATATATTTGGCTTGTCCCCCGTCCGGGCCAATCTTCCGTACCGCATGGGTAAGGACTTTTTCCCCCTTTTGCCCTTTTATCTAACTGATTTATTTTTCTTTTCTGCAGCTGAAGTCATGTGGCGCGCAAAAGCTACCGAGCGGTTGAAGCTAAGAGCCGCCGAGATCGAGGCGGCCACAAAGAAAGAGATCGCCGCTCGGGGCCTTACTCTGACCGGCCCCGCGCCGGAAGGGGAAACAGAAGAACAATCAACCGCCGAAGTAGCGGCTGCTCAGGAACCTTCGACCGAGGTGGTGCACGACGCCGCTTCATCCGAGCCAGCTGAGGCTGACGACGCTCCCTTAATCACACGAAGAAAGCGTCGGAGGGAGGCTTCCAGTGAGCAGCCATCCGGTCGGGCTGTCGAGCATCCCGGGCGGGGTGACGAGGTCCCGGCCCCGGTCGAGGTCATCTCTTCGGACCGGGCCCCTTCGCAGGTTGACTCCCCAGTGGTTCCAGAAGAACCTACTGGTTCTCCTCGCCGCACCCGTCGTCGCTTGCGGACTTTGGGCGAAACGTCCACCATAGGCGGACCCTCCGGTCAGGCAGCCGCGACTGAGGCCGATCCGAGCGGCCCGCGGCTGATCAAGACTGTGCTGCGATTTCCATCGGAGGAATACCTGTTGGCGACCGACCGGCCAACGACCCCCGAGCAGCAGATTACCTTGACGGGCCCGCTCGCCAAGGTCTGGGAAGACGCCCGCATCCGGGTGGTGCTGATGACTGCCCGCCAGCTCGGCGACAGCAACCTCCAACAGGCTACCGGGGTAAGTTTCCATCTGTTTCGTTGACCATATTTGTTTTTGCTTAGATTCTAACTTTATTTATCCTGTTGGCAGCACTGGGTCGAACAGATTGCAATCAGCAATCGTCTGGCCGAGCTGGAGGACCAAATGGAAAAGCTCCAAGTCTCGGCCGGGGGTCCTTCCTCCGAGCTGGAAAAAAAGAAAAAATTACATGAGGCTAAGCGGAAGAAGTCCGCCGATCTGCAATCGGAGGTGACTCGGCTTGAATCTGTGGTCCAAACACGCGATAAAGAAGTGAAGCGTGCGACCAACAAGAAGATTCAAGCAATCGCCGACCTGGACGTCATGAAGGTGGAGAACCGAGCTCTGGAGCAGAAGGTCAAAGACCTAGAGGCCCTGCTGTCCACCGAACGGGAGGCCCGCTCGGCTGAGCGCGCCAAGGCTTAGGGAGATCTGAAGGTTCTCCACGACTCCCTCGAAGTCTCCCGCGCGGCACTAAAAGAATATCAAGACGGCGAACCGAGCCGTTTGGCAGCAGAGCGACAGAGCTTCCTCCGCTCGGACGAATTCGGCGAGAAGTTCAGCAACAATATATCTTCTGCCGTCGAAGAGGCTGCTCGGGCTACCGTCCAGTATTTGAAGGGGAAAGGGCATGTCCCCGCCGAGCTGACCGTCCCCTCAGAAGACCTGGCCGGTTTGATGGATGCCATCCCGGACGCCCTGTTCAATTTTGATGAGAGCGTGTGAGGAACTTTAGTACTTTCTGTTTTTTAGTGTTGTTTTTTTTTTTGTAGACCCGCCGCTCGGGGCGAAACCCATTTGGACTAATGAATGGCATTTGGCTTTTATTTTCTCCTACTTCTCCTTTTACTTCGAGTAGAACTCTTTGTACTAAGTTCTTTTAATAACCCTGCAGTTCGGGATAACCCTCTCATACGTTTAAATTTAGTTTGCGTTGGTCTGTAAAACTTCGATCGCATAGCTATCCGGGACACGAGCTACATCCGCTCACGTTTTCTTATTAGTCGTATTTTACTCGACCTCCCGTTTCAAGGGGAGTTTTTCCATTAAGGGTATTCGCTGAACGGGCCGCTCGGCTTTGCCTTAGGCTTATTTGTTTTGGAGCATGGCTCATTGCCGCCCAATGATTATCACCCGGTCGCCGCCCTCGATGCTCGCTTCCGCTCGGATATTTATAGACGTCGGCTCGTCTCTCGATATTTAACGACGGAGCTCGTCGGTCTTCCGCTCGGATGTTTATAGATGTCGGCTTGTCTCCCGGTTTCCCTGCCGGAAGGTTCATAGTCGCCGGACCGACTCTCGGTATTTAACGACGATGCTCGTCGGCCTTTAAGGCTAATTTCTGTATAGACGGTGCACACCCGGCCGAACGGCCAGGGCCTTCAACATCGAGCTACCCGCTCGGATAATATTTACCCGACCGAGCGGCTCAGGCCTTCGTGATCGAGCTGCCCACTCGGATAATATTGTCATAACGCTGACCGTCGGTTGATGCCCAATGTGTTGCGAATTTTGATTCCTGCGCTAAGAGAGTACATATGCTACCAGTACATATGAACTAGATTATATTAGCACACCTTTCACCCCGCTCAGTATGGTTGAAGATGATTCGCGCTCCACGGCCGATCCAGCCGCCGACCGTTGTCGTCCTCCAAATAGTAGGCTCCCGAGCGGAGCTTTTCAATGATTTTGAACGGGCTTGCCCAAGGAGCCTCCAACTTGCCGACGTCGCCGACCGACTTCACCTTTTTCCACACCAGGTCGCCGACCTGGAATGCTCTAGGGATCACGCGCCGGTTGTAGTTCTGCTTTATCCTTTGACGGTACGCCATCAGCCGGACGGACGCTTTGGCTCTCTCTTCGTCGATCAAGTCTAACTCCATGTTCCTCCGCTCGGCGTTGCCTTCATCATAATTTTGGATCCGGACGGACTCCACTCCAACTTCAATTGCTATAACGGCTTCCGCGTCATACACTAAGTGAAATGGAGTGACGTCCGTTCCCTCATTCGAGGTGGTACGGAGAGCCCATAGAACCCCCGGCAGCTCGTCCACCCAGCTTCCCCTTTCGTGGTCGAGCCGAGCGCGTAGAATTCGTAGAATCTCCCGGTTGGCTACTTCGGCTTGACCGTTGCTCTGGGGATATGCCACAGACGTGAAGTGTTGCTCGATACCATAGCTCTCGCACCAATCTCCGAGCAGCTTTCCCGTGAACTGCCTTCCATTGTCAGAGATGAGTCGCCGTGGAATGCCGAACCGGCAGATGATGTGTTGCCATATAAACTTCTTGACCATCTGCTCGGTGATCTTTGCTAGCGGCTCGGCCTCCACCCATTTTGAGAAGTAGTCGACAGCCACCAATAGAAATTTCCGTTGCCCGGTCGCCATGGGGAAGGGACCTACGATATCCATTCCCCACTGGTTGAACGGACAAGAGACTGTTGACGCTTTCATTTCTTCCGCCGGTCGGTGGGAGATATTGTGATACTTTTGGTACGAAAGGCACGATGCGACTGTCTGAGCGGCATCTGCTTGCAGTGTCGGCCAGAAATACCCGGCCAACAGAATCTTCCTGGTCAATGATCGTCCGCCCGGATGCCCACCACACGCTCCTTGGTGTACTTCTTGGAGGATGTACTCGGCGTCCTCCGAGCTGACGCACTTCAGGAGCGGGCGAGAGAATGCTTTCTTGTAAAGTTGATCCCCCACTAGTGTGAATCGGCCGGCTCGGCTCCTCAGCAGATGAGCTTCCTCCCGATCGAACGGTGTCGCACCCGAGCGCAGAAACTCCATGATAGCTGTCCTCCAGTCACTCGGGAATGCGACGTCATCCATCCGATCAATGTGCGCCACCAAGGATACTTGTTCGATCGGCTGCTGAATGTCGACCGGAGACAGCGCGCTAGCAAGCTTGGCCAATTCATCCGCTGCCTGGTTTTCCGCTCGGGGCACCTTTTGGATAAGCACTTCCCTAAAATAAGGCTTGAGCTTTTCGAAGGCTTCGGCGTAGAGCTTCAGCCTTGCATTGTTTATCTCATAAGTACCTGCGAGTTGTTGGGCGGCCAACTGAGAATCCAAGTGAAGTGTAACCCGTCCAGCTCCAACATGCCGGGCTGCATGTAAGCCGACTATGAGGGCTTCATATTCTCCTTTGTTGTTGGTTGCTCTGTAATCCAGCCGGACGGACAGGTGCATCCGCTCGCCTTGGGGGGAAAGCAGTACTATACCAATGCCGCTCCCGAGCCGAGTGGATGATCCATCCACAAATACCTTCCACATTGCCTCGGGCTCGGGGTTCTGCACCTCGATCACAAAATCTGCCAAGGCTTGTGCTTTAATCGCCGAGCGGGGTTGATATTGAATGTCGAACTCGCTCAGCTCCGTTGTCCACTTGATAAGCCGTCCGGACGCTTCTGGATTCAGGAGCACTCGTCCCAGCGGGCTGTTAGTTTTGACAATAATAGTGTGCGCCAGGAAGTAGGGGCGAAGCCTCCGAGCGGCGAGAACCAATGCGAATGCCAGTTTCTCGAGTCCAGTGTAACGGAATTCAGCATCCTTTAAAATATGGCTAAGGAAGTACACTGGCTGCTCTTCGCCGTTCGACCGGACTAGTGCCGAGCCCACAGCATGTTCTGAAGAAGACAAGTAAATATGTAGAGGTTCACCTACAGTGGGTTTAGCCAGCACGGGTAAGGTGTTCAAGTATGCCTTCAGCTCCTCGAATGCCCGATCGCAGTCTTCATCCCATTGGAATTTGGTGGCCTTGCGAAGGATCTTGAAGAACGGGAGGCTCCGGTCGGCCGTTCGGGAGATAAAGCGTGATAGCGCCGTGATCCGACCGGTAAGCCGTTGTACTTCTCTCATGTTTCTGGGCGGCGGCATATCTTGGAGAGCCTTCACCTTGCTGGGGTTTGCTTCGATGCCCCGCTCGGTCACAATGTAGCCCAAGAAGCGTCCACCTTTTGCGCCGAACAGACACTTCTGGGGGTTTAATTTGACTCCATATTTTCTAAGTGTCTGGAAGGTCTCCTCCATGTCTCTGCAGAGATCGGCCGCTCGGAATGATTTGATGAGTATATCATCCACATAGACTTCCAGGTTGCGCCCGATCTGCTCTCGGAAGACCTTATTCATCAGCCTTTGATAAGTAGCTCCCGCATTTTTGAGTCCGAACGGCATCACCTTGTAGCAATACGTGTCGTCCGGCGTGACGAAGCTGACTTTCTCCTGGTCTTCTCGGGCGAGCGGCACTTGATGATAACCTTGATAGGCGTCCAGCATGCAGATGAGCTCGCACCCGACCGTGGAATCCACTAGCTGATCAATTCGGGGCAGGGGGTAGAAATCTTTTGGGCATGCTTTGTTTAGATCTCTGAAATCAATGCAAACCCTCCATTTGTTGCCCGGCTTGGAGACGAGCACCACGTTTGCCAGCCAGCTCGGGAACTACACTTCTCGTATGTGGCCGGCCTCCAAGAGCCTCTCCACCTCTGCCCGGATGATGATATTCTGTTCAGCACTGAAATCTCTTTTTCGCTGCTTTACCGGCCGAGCGTCTGGTCGGACATGAAGTTCGTGCTGAGCAATGCTTGGAGAGACTCCGGGCAGCTCATGTGTTGACCAGGCGAAGACATCACGATTTTCCTGGAGGCATTTGATTACTTCCTCCTTTTGGCTATCCTCCAGGTCAGCAGCTATAAATGTTGTAGCCTCCGGTCGGCTCGGGTGGATCTGAACCTCCTCTTTTTCTTCATAAACTAAAGTAGGAGGTTTTTCAGTTATGGCATGTACCTCGATTCGTGGAGTCTTCCGAGCGGCACTAGATTCAGCTCGGACCATCTCCACATAACATTTCCTGGCGGCTAGCTGATCTCCCTGCACTTCTCCAACTTTGTCATCAACTGGGAACTTGATTTTCTGATAAAAGGTTGAGACGGCCGCTCGGAATTCACTGAGCGCCGGTCGCCCGAGGAGGACGTTGTATGATGAGGGGGAGTCGACAACGACGAAGTTTGCTGCCCGTGTCCTCCTGAGCGGTTCTTCACCTAGTGAAATAGCCAGTCGTACCTGTCCGACCGGCAGGACCTCATTGCCCGTAAACCCGTAGAGAGGGGTAGTCATGGGCAGCAGCTCGGCTTGATCAATTTGTAGCTGGTTGAAGGCCTTCTTGAAGATGATATTGACCGAGCTGCCGGTATCAATGAAAATACGATGAATGGTATAGTTGGCTATCACCGCTTTGATGATGAGGGCGTCGTCGTGTGGAACTTCGACTCCCTCGAGATCCCTGGGCCTGAAACTGATTTCGGGTCCGCTCACCCTCTCTTGGCTGTAGCCAACCGCAT
>JBBMJZ010026264.1:0-10425 GCA_037833815.1 Zingiber zerumbet
TCGTTAAGCTAAACAAACAAGCTTGAACACATATGTGTTCAGCTCGTTAACGTTCGTGAACAACATTCGTGAACAATATTCCTGAATAACGTTTATAAACAATGTTCACAAACCATATTTATTAATAAAGCTTTTTAAAATATGCTAAATAAATAATAAAATAAAATAAATGAATATATTTAAATTATCAAGCTTAATAACCAATCAAACAACTAAAACTTTCAAATAATCAAACAAGCTTAAATTGAGAGTTCGATAATATCTAAACGAACCAAGCTCGAACCAAACTCGAACCAAGCTCAAGTCAAGCTTGAATTGAGAGCTTGATAACATCTAAACGAATCAAGCTCAAGCCAAGATTCAAACAAGCTCAAGCTCATAAAAAATAAACCAAGCCAAGTTTGAACATCATTTCAAAAGCTTGATTTATTTTAAATTCAGCTCGATTACTTTATCAAATAAATTTAAACACCCCAAAACTCGATTCAACTTAGCTTATTTACAATCATAGTTTCAGGGCCCAAGCGGCGAGCCCTTAACGATTTCCCCAGCAAATAACGGGGGCGAATAAATTTCTCATTTATTTCATCGCGTAACTCAACCTGCCAAGTGGGGTGTGCTGGAGCTGCTTGCTCGCAGGACATGTTTGAGAGCTCCGGAAGCGCTGTGCGAATGGTTAACCCTAGATCTTCGTCTTCGTATCGTCTTCGTCGATCTCGTTTCGTGGTTCCTCCGTCAATTTATCGCCTCGCGTTGATCCTCCTCGCCTTCTCCGGCTTCATCTTCCTCGTATCTCAGAGGCAGATTCCCGTGTTCGATCGGGGTCCATCGCTGCCTCAGAAGTCGTCGGTACGCCATTCTGTTGCACGACTAATTTTGATTTTTATTTATCAAGCATATTTATTCTGTCTATTGTCATCTCTGCCCGTTCAATTGCTCCTTCCTTGTGGAACAGGAATTAGAAGAGCGACTATGGGATTCTGCTTCTGGTTATGGATACCGTCCTTGTGTCAAGCCAACCCATAAATATGCAGGTCTCTTTATCTCTTATATTTGAACTTTGATGAAGTGCAAATTCATGATACAGTATTAGGTCATGCATTAAACTTACTGTGAGAAATGCAGCCGCGGAGATACTTTTAGATATAGCTATACTTAATTAAAGGATTAAACATATACATTAGTTTGGACAATAAAATTATTGAACCAAGACATTAAAGTGTAAATATAAAATTAGAGGAAATTCTAATAATTGATCCTTTGACTATCCTAAGCTGAGATGCAACTCTCATGTAAGTCTAATTTGGTGATACACTCATACAAGATATAACTGGGGTCAGCCTCCTGTTGTAGCTACAGTGGAAAACCATGTTTGCAGGCCCTAACAGTCTTGAGCACCAAAGAAATAAAAAGTAGCAGAATGAGGAAAAATTGCTGTTTCCTTTATTCCAAGGTGATCAAATTCTCTTAAATAGAGAAGCTCAAACTCGGGCAAAATAAGATTGGGCCATAGTTACTCTAACTTAGGTACAACCACTGAGTTTCCTATATGATTGTTCCTAAAAATCTGTAAACATGATTATGGTGGTAAATGAAAAGTCCATGTATTATTGAACTGGGCACAACCATTCATGTGTCAAATCTTATATATATATATATATATATATACACACACACATACACACGCGCGCGTGGGCGCTCATGATTGTCGCTCACCAAGGTGAGTGGCTATCATGAACGACCCTCATGAAGAAAAAAGCCGTTGATTTTTTTTAAGCTTCTGGTTGTGCCAATAAGATTTTTCCTTTAGGGTTTATGAGTTGAGTTATAGTATTAATCACAAAAAAAATTTCAAATCGAAAAAATATGTTGGGTGTGCGGGGTAAGGTGTGTGGGATAACAAAACCCTACACACATACAAGATAAGTGAGTAATTTCTGATACTTTGGATTATAGTGGAACTTTTACATTTTTTCCTTTCTAATTTCTTTTATTATTTAGTTAATGAATTGTTATAACATGTCTCTTATGGCCAGCTCCCCAGAATCAGAAGCACTACTTAACTGTCAGAAGTAATGGAGGACTTAACCAAATGCGCACTGGTGTATGTTGACAAAAAAATCTTCTTATTCTTACACATTTTTTTTTTTAAATTTGACATGGTACATACTACAGAGTCTTAGCTTCAGTTACTCTTATTCTTACGTTCTTTTTTCCCCATTAGTCTCCTGGGGCTTTATGGCTGGATCAAGCAGACTTAAATGACTGATCGGTATTTAGTTTGGTTTTATGTATCATAATGTTGACATAAATAGCTGTGAAGTTATGGAAATATTCATGTAGATATTGTTATACATATAGGAGAAGATCAAAAATCTATTTATTTTGCCCTGTCATCAACTTGAAGGTTTGCTTGCTGACTGGAACAAGCAAAGCCATGGTTTTTTTTTCATGTTGATTAGTGTGGGCCATGCTAGAATCTGTCAACATTAGAAAGATCTATAGTGTGAGAACAGACTATTTCTGTCTAAATGCTACTCTTTTTAAAGATCATCCATACATGTACTTTAAGTGAGCCTGTTAGCAGTATATGAATTGGAAGGTTAATTGCGTGACACCATTCACCACTATAACGTTTTAGGAGCTATTTGTGTCTTTGACACTTAGGTAGACAAAAGTCAACAGGTGCAACTGATCACATGTTCACTCCAATTGAAAATTCAAAAAGTGAAAGAAGTTCAGCTACTGCAAAATATTTCCTCTGTGCATTTGTCCTAATGTCTTATACGTTATACTGTAGATTTTCTCCAATCTTCAATTCCTTATTGGCTCTTCTCATTATGTCATGATTGATCTATTAATTTGTGAAATTTTCTTGACGAATGATTTAACCTTGGCACACATGGTTGATTATCTTATATTTAGTCTCCTATTTAGTCTGATCAGCTTATTGAATAGCATATAAGCATGTGGAGTTGATAAGGATGCCTTGATTGCAGATTTGTGATATGGTTGCTGTTGCTCGCTTGATGAATGCTACACTAGTAATTCCACAGTTGGATAAACGTTCTTTTTGGCAAGACACTAGGTCTGCTTTACAAAAGTTGCACATCTGATTTATAGAAAATAAATGCATGGCTTATTGCAAAAATATTTGCTTTATGTATTGCAGCACCTTTTCTGATATTTTCGATGAGTCTCACTTTATTAAAGCTCTAGAGAATGATCTACACATTGTGAGTGAGTTACCAAAGGAGATGGAATCAGCTCCAAGGGCTCGGAAGCACTTTACTTCTTGGTCCAGTGCAAGTTATTATGAGGGAATGTCACAAATGTGGAAGGATTATGAGGTAGATTCTTTTTTAATGTGCATATTATTCCAAATGACTGTTTTTATTTTTTTGATAGTTTACAACTGAGAACTTCTAGATAATCTATTCGCAGCCATTCTTTTTCTGAATATTCTGTCACTATCAGTGAGGGGTTCATTTAGACTCTTTCAAGGTTTTCTCTTACCATTTTTTGACAGGGATGATCCTTTTATTTAGAGAAAATTTGCTTTGAGGCATACAACTATATAAAATGCTAACTATTTTTAGTTGTGAAAAACTATGGTATTTAGTTGAGAAAATTTGCCTTAACAAGTTGCTTTAACATTTTTAATAAGTTGACACAAATATCAAAAAACAAGTGATCAACTGCTTAATTCAGGCAGGCCGATTGTTTAGGTTTCCCCAGGTTATTCAACTTTCTTTCTAGTCATGGATAATTATCATTCTAGTTGGCTTTTTAGCTAGGCACCTTAGTAATCTAAAAGATAACTTGATTGAAAACTGAGTTGGGTGATTGATGCAACATCAGGACAAACAAAGTTCATTAAGAGGATAATTAAATTTATTAAACCGTAAGATCCTTAAACAAAGGAAATTGGGCTCGTTTTAATGACTCTATGATGAAACTTGGACAAAAAGTAAATGAAAAAAATAACCCATAGGAATTTGGTAAATAAACAACCTATTCTCGAAATAACTTACTCCGGAACAAGAATTAGAATTACCTAATTTGTTATGACTAACTAGAATAAAATGTTACACATTTTAGAAACTTATAAAATATAAACTAGCTCGATTTCATAAAGGAGATTGGAAAACTACTTTTAGATGTAATGGAGTGGTTGATCAAGAGTCACCTTGGTTGATTTGTACAAAAGCACTACATCTAAAGTTTTGTGGTTGAATTTTTTGAGTAGTCACTAGAGAAGATGAATTATATATATATAAATTCCTAACCCAGAAGAACTTAATCTTGTTGAGTGAGGTTCGAGTTTTGGAAACAACCTTTTGCAAAGCAGGCTAAGGTTGCGTACAATAGACTCTTCCCCATAACCCTGCATTAGCAGGAGCTTTGTGCACTAGGATGCAATTTTTTTTTTAATTGAGTGGTCAATCAAGAGTCACCTTGGTTGATTTGTACAAAAGCACTGCATCTACAGATACTTTGTGGTTGAATTTTTTGAGTAGTTTTGTTGTTGGATATGTACAAAAGCACTGCAGCTAAACATCCTAAGTGGAAGATATGTGATAACCAAAACTGGGATATGCTCGTAAAAGGAGTGGTATTGGAAAATTAAATTTGAGAATTCTTGGGCCATTCTATGTATGAGATAGGTGGTTGTTAGAACAACTTCACCCCAAAGATATTTTCAAGCATATATAGTGAACAATAAATATCTAGCAACTTCAAATAGGTGACAATTTGTTCTTTTTTGCTACACCATTGCAGCACATAAACTATGGTGAATAAATTCATTGGTTGTTCGAGATTCATCAAGAAAAGAGTGGATGTGTCCTGTTCCATTGTTTGTTCTCTAAGTTCATCAGTCATCCTGCTAATGGATTCTAAATTACATGTTAAATTTGGTACGCGCATCATAGAACGAAGAGCAGTTGTTTTTAACAAGTTTAGTGAACCTTTTCCAGCAATGGATCACTGCCGACACTAGGTTCCTCAGTTTTCTGCTCCATTGATTCTCGGTAATTCATGCCATCTAACTTATGGTTTGTGATCTAGATGACCCTTCACTGAAGGATTATGAAACCACTATTGATGGGACAGATTCAGATGTGATAGAAGACGACACATACTGATTTCTGAGTCTTCTTTCTGGAAGTCATCATCATGTGGCTTCAAGTGAGGAAGGGAAAAAATGGATAGGATAATAGATTCAAGGTATTGATGGAGAATGATTTTCTTGTCGTCATCTTTATAAAAGGGAATTACAACATATATAGACAATGAAAAAATAATCTGTCTTAAAGAAAGGAACAAAATAATCAAGAAACAAAATAATTTAAAAATCAACTTTCTAAAATGCCAAAAACAAAATAGTGACTATCTCCTACAAATTAAGTATCTCCTAAATAGAATGATTTAGAGTATCTTCTTCCAAATAAAATGATTCAGAATATCTTCTTCCAAATATAATGATTGGGAATAGCTTATCGAAGACATTCCAAAAGACAATGATTCTACAAAATCTGTGTCAAAACATCCTATTGGCTGCTTCAAGAAGTTCCATCTGAGCCTTGGAGTTGGCCTTTTGGGGATATATTGCTACGGCTCGTGACTAAGGAGTTGTTTATTAGGGTGGTTGTTTAATTATCAATATTGATTTTTCTATCCATAGACCTTGTTTTGATCTTGGTTGACATCTTGTCTCACTTTCCGGATTCAGTATGATGGCAAGTTAAGACTTTAGCTGGAGTTTTGATATAAATTTGTCATAATACCTTTCAGGTCATTCATGTCCCCAAATCTGATTCCAGGCTGGCAAACAATGACCTTCCTGTTGATATTCAAAGGTTGCGTTGTCGTGCTATGTATTATGCCCTCCGTTTCTCAAATCCCATAGAAAGCCTTGGAAAGGTCTGAAAAAAGGCATAATATCCTACAACATTTAGTCAATTAAGTATTTTCCTTCATAGTTCATTCAGTCAATATTTTGCGTATCTTGTAAATTAGGTTCTGAGACTGCATGCTGCTGATACAACAGAAGCTAGTGGAACGGCTGAAGTCACATGGCCCATATATCGCTCTTCATCTGCGTTATGAGAAGGATATGCTGGCTTTTACTGGTTGTACCTATGGCCTTACTGATATTGAAGCTGGAGAACTCAAAATTTTGAGGTTGGTGATGTTGTTTGCCATTATTTTTGGTATATTGTTATATGTTTATGATGGCTAAACTGTTCCTAGGGAGAATACAAATCACTGGAAGATGAAGGGTATAAATTCAACTGAACAAAGACTAGGTGGTTTCTGCCCTCTGACTCCCAAGGAGGTCGGTGTCTTTCTGCATTCTATGGGATATCCGTCATCCACATGGATTTACATTGCAGCTGGTGACATCTATGGTGGTGAAACTTACCTTTCCAATTTAAGGTCTCAGTTTCCGAACTTAGTTTCCAAGGTTCACACTGTGACTTAAATCTTACTTGTGCCCGATAGTAATGAATGTATTATCCTGAGATACTAAAAGTTTGACTATTTATATGTAGGAGAGTTTGGCAACTGTTGAAGAATTAAAGGAATTTGCAAATCATGCTACTCAAACTGCAGCTATTGACTACATTGTCTCAATTGAAAGTGATGTGTTTATACCTTCATATACTGGAAATATGGCAAGAGCTGTTGAGGGTCATAGGAGATTTTTAGGACACCGCAAGACAGTTAATCCAGATAGGTAAGCGAATGCTACTTGGCACTCTCTTTTTACATTCATCACACCTTGTGACAGCAAATTTGCCTAGATAGAGTGATTGTGTAAAAAACCTGTTTAGATTACTTTAACATCTGGATAGGTCTAGTGTTGGAGCAATCTCAATGGTCCGTGCGACCATGTGTTTTGATGTTTGAGCAAAGGGTTTAAGTTAGATTCACCCTTGTTCTTTAATATGTGTATGTGAGTCTGCAGGTTTGCAGGATACACATATGACTCAGCTTGATAGCTTCGGGTCCGGTGAAGGATGGAGCATCCGAAGGACCGTGGATAAGACATCAAGGACAAGGGCCCAGGGAAGCGACTTCGAGGCATACGTGAAGAATGACATTGGGGACGAGCCGCGGGCTTGGATGCATCCGAGGGACAAGAGCCAAAGGAAGTAGGCTTGAAGGCTAGAGGTCAAGGCTGCAATGAAGGTTCAAGTGAGTCATGAGGGTATGAGTGCATGAGAGATTGTACTCAGGGTAAAATCCTAAGTTTAGGGGTTTACTGCAGCAGTTACTGTAACAGTTACGGTAGCAATCGATTGATGTTTTCATCAGTCGAGTCGACTAGTACAGTCGACTGGGCAGTGGGAGCAAACAGAATGCTTTTATTCGCTCAGTTAGTGTGGAGCAGTCGACCGATGGAAGTATCAGTCGACTAGTATCGAGCCGTTGGGTTGTAACGGTTGAATCTCCACAGAGAACAGTCGATTGATTGTTTTGGTAGTCGACTGGTAGACAGAGTTTTCCAACTCGTAGCCTATGTAACCAAGCATTGGAAGCTTGATTAAGGTTGATGAAATAGAGGTGGTTAACCTCTATTAGTAGTCTACCAGTGCCCTATCTTCTAAAGAGTTCTTGTGAGAGTTGTGGTGAGGTTTCTCCACCCACAAAGAGTTACGCGAGCTATTCGGAGGTGTTCGGGGGAGTAATCCATCGACGCATAGGGATTGCCCACCTTACGGATAGCCGTGGAGTAGAAGCTTTATCTCTGAACCACGTAAATCGGTGTGCATTCGTTTGCATTTTCTTATTGTCTTTAGATTAGCTTTCTATTTGTGTTTGTTTGTATTCTGCTGTGCTAACATCGTAGGAAGCAATCGATTTGAGGGCACTGTCTATCCACCCCCTTCTAGCCGGCCGATCTCCTACATCTAGTTCTTCTCTATTTATAATAAACACAATTTTTACCTCCAATTTCACATTAAAACTGAAAGTGCTAATATATTTGTATATAAGATCCTCCTTTCAAAATGTCTGGCACCTGATCACTCTCTGATTAACATGGGTTTTATGTGGAGATTCCTAATTGTGAGTTTCATTTAGATGCTTTTGGACTTTATATCTCGAATTAGATGGCATTCCATTCCGACGTTAGTCATTTTATTTTTCTTTTCTTTCTTTCTGTATTCATTTTACCATCTTTCTCCACTCTGCAGGAAAGGATTGGTAAAACTCTTTGATATGTTGGAAAAAGGAGAGCTGAAAGAAGATACAAAATTTTCTTCACTCGTAATTGATATGCACAAACACAGGTACTCTTTTTGAATCTGCATCATTCTGAGAATTGTTGTATCTTCTCTTGAAGTTCCCCGTAAAATTTTCCAAGATCAGAAATCAAGATGACGACTAGGTACTTAATAATTCCCCTGTTGTTTCACAGACAGGGAGCGCCAAGAAAGAGGTATGGATCTCTGCCTGGAAGTAAAGGCCGGGATCGGTTTAGAACTGAAGAATCATTTTATGAAAACCCATTTCCTGAGTGCATCTGCCCAGCAGATCACCATTGACTCTCTTCTTTGGTAACTATCTAATAAATAGTGTGTTTTTTGCAATTACTTGATCAATTGAAAGCAACTTTTCACTCATCAATATGCCGAATTACATATAGGTAATTGAATTAATTCTTCGACATTTCTTTTTCAAATTTAGTCACTGATATTTCAGATGATGTTATCAGTTGGTATTGTTCATTCCTTTGTTGGTCTTGCTTCCTCATGTTCATCCGCCGTGGATTGTTTTTCAGGTCTTTGTTGAAGTTGTTGACACTTGGTAGGGACAGAGGTAAACAATAGATTCATTTCTCTGAGTCTTTTTTTTTTTTAATTGGCGAAATTATATCATGTGTAGGATATCCGTCTATCCGAGGGCCAACAATAATGTTTTCAAGGGTAAAGAACTAAATATATCATAAAGTTTTGAAACATTATCAAGTTACTCGTGTATTTTTTTTAATTTTAAACAAAAATCACATAATTTCTTTTCTTTTGTGACAAATCTTAGCACATTCTCTATCTAACAAATTAAAATTTTTGATTATGATTTGTTAATCTATCATAAATTTGTGAAAGATAATCAAAGTTAGAGGTATTTTATTTTAAACAAATATACCACGTGGCTATTACTTTTGTGATAAATCTAGTACTTTCCAAATGTATAAAATATATGATATATATTTGTTTCTATGGAGAATTTAGCCTGTCAAAACGATGATGTTATATGAAAGCAAGTCTTAGAATAATTCGTAATTTTCTCTATTTATATATTTCTTACAAGATTAAAGTGAGATGTAAAATCTCAAAAATTCCTGCTATATATATTATTTAGCATTTTCGAAAGCCAGGTTGCGAGGTTGGGAGGGCAACTTGTCTGATTGAGTGAGCTTGCATTCTAGTTCAATCCAAATTTATTGTCTAAATCACTATACTAAATTGACCTATGATTTCAATTGAATCGTCTGACTTGATGGGAGTGACTTTTGTGGTGCAATTGAATTATATAAATAAAGAGTATATATATACATGAAATTAATATGCCGTCTGACGCCTCCTGCGTGATTGTGAGTGAAATCTGACGTGGTTATCTAATGCGATTAAATTTTTTTTAATCTCTCTCATTTGTGGGTAACAAATTTTCTCTCTTTCCTCTTAGATTAAAATATACAGTTTTTTTCTCTTTCTTTTTAGATTAAAATAAAATTCTTATTTCTCTCTCCTATGATTACATACAACATTTACTATAGTGTTAATTTTTTAAAGGTGGTGTAACTCCTACAACGTGGTAGCAGTTGTTATACAGTAGTTGCTACAACGTTATAGTAACTACTACACAATAACTGTTATACGTTGTAGCAGCTATTATATAGTAACTACTACAATATGTAATAGTTATTGTAGCTACTGTATTATAGCAGCTACTGTACTGTTGTAGCAGCTATTGTAAAATTATAGCAACTACTACACAATTATAACAACTATTATGTAGTAGCTGCTACAACGTTATAGTATTAGTATTACAGTGATTGTTGCATGTAATAATAAGAAAGAGAAGATAGAATTTTATTTTAATTTAAGAGTAAAGAGAAAAAAGTTGTTAGAGTTTTCACCGCGTCAGATCACTCACGTTGAATGTCACTCATGGTTGTGCAGGAAGCATCGGACAACATATCATCTCTCTCTATATATAGAGATTTGTTAACTTGCACACTCGTTCGGTGCACACTTCCTAAGCGACTCTCACAAGTCCGGGCGCCCAGATACACCTCCGAACATCCTAATTTACTTTTGAGAATTGGGGCGTTCAGGGGTGCACCTAGGCACTCGAACATGTGACGGTCACCCAGGAGTGTGCACTAAATGGGTGTGCAGACTAAAATATATA
>JBBMJZ010026282.1:0-10425 GCA_037833815.1 Zingiber zerumbet
ATCTTGGTCGTGAGCTACTGTTTATAATTTATAAGGTGCTGATAACATGATCTTCTGTGTGTGACACCACACACCATATTATCTACAATATAAATTAATTAAACAGCTACACTTAATAAATAAATGTAAACAATTTGACAAAATGTGATTCTTTATTCAAAGATAAATGTTTACAAAAAGTTTAGGCTTTTAGTATATACTCTAACAAACATGACCTATAACTTATTTGATCATATCAAAACTACCTTGGGGTACCAACACTTACATGGCTAACTGACCAAGTTCCCCCTATGACCCACTCGACAATGGCTCATAAGGACCAGCCTATCGGATGTATAGAGTGTTGTCGAGAACTCATCCTTCACTCGGCCTATTTGTTTAGCCAAAGGGTTAAATCAGACCGGGCATCCATTTTGTCCGATCGGACTATAGTTCTGATCACTCGGACTACTCGACCGGACTAGTTAATCATGTTATCTTCAAGTGGCAAACAAGTTTTCGCTTTGGGGAGTGTTGACTCGTCTTGAATTATTCATCAATATTTAGGGATTCGACGTCCGACCATCCCAATGGTCAGGTTGAATAACCTAATAGACTCGGCGTTCAACCTGTCTAATGGTCCAGTCGAATAACCTCTCGGCAGCGATGATCGACTGTGTTGACTTCAAAGGTTGACCCTTCTTTGACTTCGTTGGTATATCAGTTAGTCTCCTTGACTTTGACCTGACTTGGGGGCCCCACCTCAATCGTCGTATCAATCATCATGATTATGATTGTTTAAATTCTCCATTAATCATCATGATTGTGTCTATTTAAATTCTCTCTTGTTTGGATCAAATAAATTCATATTTGATCTTAATTTATTCCAGCTTCTAATATTTTAGAATTAATTAATAATTCAATTAATTCTAATTCTGAAATAGTAAATTGATTAATTTTAGTATCCACTAAAATATCATTTATAGATAATGTTCATATCTATATACTATGTGTGCGACCCTTTCAGTTTTATACACGAAGGCAGTGTAAATCCATACATAGACTAAGGTAACTATCTAGCAATAGTTTTTAGTCACCCAACGTGAAAAATATTAGTCATAAATTATAAACTACAGTGAACTAATTATTGTGTAATTCAATCTCTTTATCTAAGCCTATATCACAATTAATTCAGTGTACTATGCATCATCATCAAATTAATTATTTTACTTGATTTCTAAGATATAATAGACTCCTCTTGAATGATAAATCATTCCTCACTATAGATTTCGAGTCACTAATAGTTCTATCAAGCAGTCAGGATGTTAACTCCCTAATCTAAGAGAGTGATGAATCATATTTAAAAACATACTCAACACTATTATTTATACGCTTTGTCATACATCCAACAACAGTATTAATCATAATCCGATTAAAAACTATTTTTAACGGTGTCAAAGTACATAACTTCACGCATAGAATAAGTGAAGGTCTCAAGTCAAAAGATCAGTTACACTCGTTCATAAGAGGAATGACCAATAATACTTAATACGTAGTCTACTCTCAAGCGAGTCATGTCCAGTATATATTTAAACTCAAGGCACCCCAAGTACAACTTAAATATCCATCTCTCAATCTTTCTTGACTTAGTTATACTCAGTGTTGTCTAAATATCTATCTAATTAAGGACTATTTTCAGATTAATATACTTATTAATCCGTCAAATTTAATTATTAATCTTATAGAAAAATAATAATTAATAATAACTACTTATCTTTTGATAAAATAATTATACATAAAATAGGTAAACAGTGTCTCGATATAAGTGTACATTATCAGTCTAGTCAGCCTTAATTATAATCAAAGTAAGAACCAGCATTTCTTTTTATCTAATTTCAGCCCACCGTTGTACTTCATGCTAACAAATTAACTTTCCATCTCTATCACCAGGGATCTCATGCAGCAAGAGTTTCATTCCTTTGTCAGTTCCGTTGAAGTCGCTCAACCTTTTGCATTTGAAGGTAACTAAAAAAGTTTGTGAACGGGAGAATCCAATGCCCCAATATAGTTGTCTTCCGATATTTTTCTAATGTTGTTACAAGGGGCGTTGCCAGAGTGGAACGACAATGCATTGCAGGCCAATTCCCTTATAACTACCAGTCCAGAAGAAAGCTCTAAGAAGTTGATAAACCTAACCCTGTTTAGAAGTTTGAAAGTCAGACATGTAGTGTACGTGGTGGCGAGACAGTACTATTGTTTATATTGGCATTCAATAAAGATTTATATTGGAAAAAATTTGAAAAGTTGCTCCATTTAAAAGGATATATGATATTTCTATAAAGACTATTGAAATAAGACTTTTTATATAGAGCCTACTAAAAAAGTCTCTAACAATCAGAGTATCATATATCTTTTTAAATCCATTTTAAAAAAAAAAATCAATATAGAACTTTATTCATATGATACCTAAGAATAAAGTATGAAAATCTTAGGTTAAAATATATAATAATAATAATAATATTATTATTATTATTATAATAGAAGAGGTGTATAAATATCCTTTACCCAGCAGTTTACAACCCACCAATAGAGAATCCAGCTCTCCATGTGCTTGCTGGATTAGATGGCGATGATGGAGGATGACCTAATTTATATTTCCGAATGGACCCTCACATTATTTTTAACTAAAATATTGTTTCGTATGCTGGTGATGCCATTTACAATTGCACGGCAGGCACCCGAGTTTATGTTGCCAAAGCGTGCCTCTTTCACCCATCACATCACTGAATAGAATAGTTTGGATATGACATAATTGAGCTCATGTGGCTGGTCATGGCCATGGTTGGGCCCATTGACATCATCCTATTGAGCACAACTTTCTTCGAAATTAAGCCTTTCGATCACATTTTTGCCACCTCGAAATCGAATTAGCTGGCAGATAGAAATGCTCAACTCCCAGCTTTGACTTTGACAAAATCAAATTATGAGACCCTAAAAGCTTAATACTAGTGGTGTGAGTCACGCGTGGAATAAGCCGGACACGAATCGTTGATTATTCGGTCAAACAGCCGGAACAATTTGGCTGGGTTCCGTCCGAAGAAAACGGAACGGAAACTCTTCTTTGACCAGTAGAGATCACGTCCTGACAAAACGGAAACGTCCTTTGATATCTTTTTTAGTATCGTCGCTACGGAAGAGATAATGTTAGGAAATTATTAACAAATTAATTAAATATGTGTTTCTTTAAATTAATTAATTACAAATAGTTTTAAATCTTTCTTACATAAGCTCGATACTACCTGCCACAAACACCGCGCCTAAGGTTGGAAAGCAATCGTGAGACCCACGTCAGCGCCGAAATCCACGCAGGGATGACAAACGGGCGGGTTGCCTGTCGACTATAAGGTGCCACGCAAGCACTGCCGATGCAGGTGTCAGTGGTTCCCAATGGGTTCTAGGGACGGGATCGATCGTTGATGCATTAGGATTCGCAAAACGGTATCCTTTATTTTTATTTTATTTGATCTTATTTTAAAAGC
The DNA here is from genome assembly GCA_037833815.1 of Zingiber zerumbet. Lineage (NCBI taxonomy): Eukaryota > Viridiplantae > Streptophyta > Magnoliopsida > Zingiberales > Zingiberaceae > Zingiber > Zingiber zerumbet. The sequence continues at coordinate 3,519 of JBBMJZ010026282.1, forward strand.
GAATGGTTTGATTAAAAAAGTGATTTTATTTAATAAAATAAAAATAGTGACAGGGCAATCACGGTTGGAAAGTAGAGGAAGAGAGGAGCCGTAATAAGGCAACAGCTTCGCCGTCACGTCGCCCACCGACGCCCAAATCTTAATTTATTTTGTTTCCATAAACGATCGCGATTTCGAACAGCGAGCGAGCGATTGGGCGCCCCCAAATTTAATTCTCGGAGGCCGAGAATTGGAAAGAAGCGTAATTGGAATCCCTCCGATCCCCAATGGCGGAGCTGGCCGCAACGAAGGCGGCGACCGAGCAGGATGCGAAGGGCAAGAAAGGAGGCGGCGGAAGAGGCAAAGGGCTCCTTCTTGGGCGATTCGAAGTCGGGAAGCTCCTCGGCGCCGGCACCTTCGCCAAGGTCTATGTCGCCCGCAACGTGCGGACCGACGAGCTCGTCGCCATCAAAGCCCTCGACAAGGAAGCCATCCTCAAGGGGGGCCTCGTGCCTCACATCAAGCGTGAGATCTCCATCCTCCGCCGCGTGCGCCACCCCTACATCGTCGAGCTGTTCGAGGTCATGGCTACGAAGACTAAGATTTACTTCGTCATGGAGTACGTCCGCGGCGGCGAGCTCTTCTCCTGGGTCTCCAAGGGCCGCCTCCTTGAGGACACCGCCCGACGCTACTTCCAGCAGCTCATCTCCGCCGTGGCCTTCTGCCACGCCCACGGTGTCTACCACCGCGATCTAAAGCCAGAGAACCTCCTTTTGGACGAGAAAGGTGACCTAAAGGTCTCCGACTTTGGGCTTTCCGCAGTCGCCAGCCAGATTCGAAGCGACGACCTTTTCCACACCTTCTGCGGAACCCCGGCATACATCGCGCCCGAGATCCTCTCCCAGCGAGGCTATGACAGCGCCAAAGTTGACATTTGGTCTTGCGGCGTCATTCTCTTCGTGCTCATGGCCGGCCATCTACCCTTTTACGACCGAAGCGTCGTGGCCATGTATCGCAAGATCTATAAGGGCGTATTCAGGTGTCCCCGATGGTTCTCGCAGGAACTCATCGACCTCCTACACCGTCTTCTCGATGTTAATCCCCAAACTCGGATCACCATCCCCGAGATAATGGAGAATCCCTGGTTCAAGAAAGGGTTCCGCCACATTCGATTCTATATTGAAGACAATGAGCTGCATAGCATAACTGAACCAGAAGATGACCAATTGCGGAATGTTGATGAACCTAGTCGGGCGGATGAGCCATACGAATCGGGGTCTGAGTCAGACTGCTCGGTTGCTTCCTGTCCAGCTACTTTCTCGGATGATCTTCGTGAGCCGCTAGGGCTGCCGAGGCCGTCGAGCCTTACAACCTTCGATATCATATCGTTCTCCAAGGGGTTTGACCTCTCCGGACTGTTTGAAGAAACTGGGGATATGACCAGGTTTCTTTCCAAGGAGCCTACGTCCACTATTATATCCAAGCTAGAGGAGATTGCGAAAGCTGCAAACTTTAAGGTAAGGATGAAGGATTGCAGAATCTTCTTGGAAGGAACAAGGGAGGGGGAGAAGAGCCCGTTGACGATTGGTGTGGAGATATATGAGTTAACCCCTTCAATGGTGGTGGTTGAAGTGAAAAAGAAGGCTGGGGATGGAAAGGAGTACGAAGAATTCTGCATCACTGAACTGAAGACTGGCTTGAAAGATCTAGTCTATGAGTCACCACCCATCGCAAAAGCTAGTACCAGCACTAGATAGGCAAATTTAGTGCAGTAAGATCTCGATTTTTTTATGCCTTTCCTTTTTATTTTTATATTTTGAGCACACCACCTTCATGATGGTTGATGCATTGGTTAAATCCATCGCAAAAATTCTCTATTTCAATTTTGGCAGCTATGTGTTCGTCTATGATTAATAGTTCAATAGAATTTAGGGTCACTGATTTGTTATATGATGCTCTTGGTCCTTCCATGATTTTTGAATTCAACCATTATCATGGCTAGTAATTTGCTGTATAATACTGTCGGTTCTTATAAATCTCTACACTTCAATTAGAAGGAGCAAATTATCTATGTTGTATTCTAAGTAGCATATACTAAGTGTTATATATGAAAGTTTTAGATTTACAATGATTTTTTTGTGCTAAATTACATATGTATATGTGTATCGGTGTGCACACGCTTGCAATTATCCTTCAATGAATTAAGCATTATGAACAATAGTCTTCCACAACTGCCTTTAAAAACTTAATATTCTATTTTATTTGATACATGTACACATTTGTTTTAGCTACTTCTGAATTAGAATTTCTCATGAAGGTCTCAATCTACTCTTGTGGGCATGGTGGATTATTGGGTCCTGATCATGAATTGACTTTGTAAAAAGTATTGTCCTTTCTCTTTGTTGCAAGTATCAATTTGTAAGGGAACTTACTTTGGTTTAGATATTTTGCATTTCAAATTTAGTTTGTTGGTAGTTCTCATTGCAAAACTAGACTGAAAAGCTTTCAAAATGCTTGATGTGAAGTGTTAGAAGGATAGAGATCGGAAAAATTAGATTGGCTTCGTTAGAGCTAGAGCAGATATTTGGAAAAAAAAAAATAAATCAAAATTGCATCTTTACCATTTCCACTCTCATTGCATTACAAGTGCAATAAGCACCTGGTTAATCTTTTATCATGCCCACTATCTTATAAAAAAATTAAAAATGCAATAGGAAACCAGGTTATGATGTTTTACAATGACTGAGCACATCAGGGATATGTTCTGTAATATTGGTAATTGGTAGATTTTTCTATTTACCTGGTTTAATTCATTATTTCCGTTGTCTTATCTAACAAACAATTGTGCAACCAGGTTTCTATGTTTTTTGATGGCTGAGCACATCAGAACATCATCTGTAATGTTGGTAGGCTTTTTGATAGAAGAGTACAAGCTGAATTGATAGGAGAGGTGGGTTCTAATTTGTCTTCTTTCTTTATTCACGGCATGCTTATTGAATACATGAACTCGTGAACTAAAAAATGTGGAAATTCTTATTTAGGCTTTGGATTCCAAATCTTGTGCTTGAGGCAGTTGCCATGTCAGTGTCATGTTTATTAATACAAATTCTAACTGGGAATGGATATAAAGGATAACAATGTTGCTATCTCATCTTAGCAAAAAACAACATTATTGTTTCAGATTACAATGTTTTATTCTGATTGTGTTTAATGTCTTCTTCTCTCTTTTTTCTTTTTTTATTTGTTCTGTAGGAATCTTGATCTGAAGGCATCACTGTTTGTTATGCCAAAATGATACTGGAGCGCCACCGACATCACTGGTTTCTGATTGTTACTTGCCGTGCAAAGCTTGTGTAGATATTGCTAATTGTTCTTCAAAAGTCAAAACAATGATATTCAAACCCCTACCTCTCGTTTTATCAACAGCTACAATACAATAGTTGAGGATGGTACTCTTTATTGTGCAATCTTTTATCTTTCAATTTTTGCATTTGGCTCGAATTGGAATAAGCATGATTAACTTGATGAATCTGCTTGAATCATGAAGCCAACAAAGAGGTAGGACTCCCCTGTCAAAGCATATGCTGCATTATGTTTAGATTGCTTGCAATTTCCTTCATTCTCATTGCTCGTGAAGGAGCAAATAGTCATCGAGTTAACCTTTTCTCTATAATCAAACAGTCCTCATCCAATAGGATTTCCTGGATACCTGCATGATTCATGTATATTATGATGTAGGTCTGTATGTTTTTTTGTGTTTGTTTGTTTAGACCTAGTATGTAGCAGTGCCCGGAGTCATGTATATCTGCTTTGTTATATGATTTGTGTGAATATATTTTGCAAGAGTTTTACAGCTACAAACCAGACCAGTATCGTTGTAAAGGTCTCGCCCATGTGTTCTTTTACTAGTAATATAGTCTTGCATAGAGGTGATGAAATTCATATAACTAACCCTGCCTGGTTGGCACAAACATGGCTATGAAGATGATCATGATAATGATGATGAACTTGGACTGCTGGTGCGTGAATGGACTCCCGATGGTTGCCAACGAGGGTTGTAGTTGGGCAAGATCCTAGATGCCATTGTCACCGTGGACTACTGCTAACATTCTCAGCCTTCCAGGCATTTGCTATCAACCTCACCAGCTTTTGGTACAAAATTTGCCTGGGAATAACAACCGTCTCCTAGAAATTTATTCTGCCTTGAGGCTGTAGCTGCTAGTCAATTTAGCTTTTGCTCTTCTTGTCATTATCTTGTTGTCGGGTCGAGGAGAAACTGTCTGTATGATCCTTCAATTGCGTCTTGCCGTGACTACTGATGAAGATGACTCTTTCCCATATGTTTGATGTCGTTTTCCTTGACATGGAAGCTAAATGGTTATATTTAACTTTGGTTTTTTGCTCAACTTCTTCTCGTAGCAAGTGGTGTTATGAATTTATTTCGTAAGTATCTATTTTTAGAATTAGTTGGGCAAAGCTCGAATATTAAAATTCTTTTAAAAAAATCAAATGAAGAAATCCTTTTGAATATATATATACACGATACACGTATAAATGTTTGAAAAGTTAAATACCGAATTTTTTTATGTTTATATATTTTTTCTCTAAAAAACAATATTTGTTTATTAAATATTTATTGTCATTAAATTTCTTTTAAAAAAACAAATGGAGACTTGGTTTGGAAATTTGGGAGGCGGCCCATGGATCCTTTTAGAAGCCCAAACGCATGTGTTTTTTTTGTACGCGAGGAGAATTTAATTAGTGTGTTCTTTCTTGCAAGCGAAATCGAAGAAAAACAATGGCGAGGCGATCGCATCTGACGGAGATCGGGTGCATCGCCTGCGACGAGCTGTCGGAAGTCGGCGCAGGCGAGAGAGAGGGGTGGCTCGATGATCCCTCCCTCCTCGCCGCTCTCCACCACCACTCCCTCGCTCTTGCCTCCGCCACTCGCCCGATTGCCCTAGTCCTTGGTTGGGACCACGATCATCGATTCTCCTCCTCCTCCTCTGTCCACGACCCAATCAAGATTTACCCGGTGTTGTCTCCATACGAAGGCCGTATTACCGCCCTCGAGTGGCTTCCCTTCGGTGACGTCCTCGCTCTAGCACTCGGCACCTCTGCCGGACTCCTCCTCATCTACTCTGTTGGAGGCGATCTGATCCACAAGCAGGTCAACGGAGTTCCATTTTATCCTTTATCTCCTCGATCTTATTCAGGATTGATTTGGTTTTTTGTTTGCCTTATGATTTGTCCACAGCCTGACATTTTTTTTTGTCTCGTAGCTTGTTCATACTGGGCATATATTGAGGCTTAGATTTCGCCAAACTGCAAAAGAAGATGGAATTGGAGAAGGTTCCATTTCTGAGGAACTTTGTGTGGTATTGCCTGGCGTGGTTGCCCGCTTTGATGGTTCGGATATACGGGTAGAAATTCTTTCTTACCCTAACTTCGAACTAAAGAACAAGCTTCCTCTGTTGACTGATCATTTTAATTATGTCATTATGATTTTTTGCACCTTCAGTTGAGTTCATTTTGATAAAACGATTTCTCGGAGGGTTTTTTCCCCATATATCTACAATTCAACTTTCACTTTGCAGAGTTTACTTCATAGATGGTTTCAAAAGTCCGAAACAGGAATGTGGGAGAATAGGCTTAATAAATTGGAGTCAGAGGATGATGAAACTTCATATGGGAGGATACCTTTTCAGGTTTGGAATGTTAGCAAGTTTGGAAGTTGTGTTGATGCAGCTATCACAAGCATAATGCCACCGCCACTCTTGGAGCTCCAGGTGAAGCGTCATCCTTTCTAGCATTTTTCAGTAAAGGTTTCCCACCATATTATGTGAACTGTGCTGGAAATTGCCTGAGTTGATTCCGATATTGAATTCAGCTGTCTTTATTACTGGGCAGTCAAGTCAGCGTTTCTATTGTGCGATTACCATTGGGAATGATTCTGTGATTTCTGCATATAGGTATGCTCAACTTATTTTTGCTTATGGTGGATTAGGATATTTCTATATTTTTTGGGGGTAATTGCTTGTGTGTTGCTATAAAGGCTTTCAGAGGATAGGAGTAGATCTTTAGTTGGAACTATCCTCTCGAAGGTTGTCCCTGTTACATTCTCAACCATTGCATCATTTTCAAAATTGATATGGCGAAATGAGTCTAATGCAGCAAGGAAGTCCCGCCCAACACCTCAGTCATTTGCTAAAGGTTAGTAGTTAGTTATTCTTATTTCATTCTCCAAGTGAACTCACAAGTCTCGTACATATGTCCAAGCTAAACTGTTATATTGCTAAACATCATTATTTGGTTATATATATGAAGAGTTGCTGTGTAACCACAGACATGATAAGAGAATGACTGCATAAACCATGTGACAAAATGCTTATTTTGTATGTCGATGATGGTTCCCATTAGGGCTTTTTGAACTGGCACAATTAACCTATATGTGTGGCGGAATAGGAAACTAAATCAGTGTTATTGGATTGAAATGTTGGCCTATTTGTTCTTATGTGTGGCTCAGAGTTGGTTTCACTTTCCATAGGTAACTATGCTTGTGTTTTACCATTGTGGAGGCAGATGAAGTTGGTACATTTATTTTTCCTTTTGACTCTAGATGGAAGGACCTTAAATCAACTACTGGAAAAGGAAGCTCAGGAGTTTTTACCTCTGACCAAACAATGAGAGCATGCCCCATTATTGCTCTCAAACTTGGTTGTTTTTTTTTGTTAATACTCAGTGATACTCAGTTAATTTTTTTTTTTTTTTTTTTGCTTCAATGGTTTTGATTTATAGATGTGTTGAAAAGGCTTAAAAATTATAATTTCTTTACTGAGAACTGAGAAGTACTACAACAACAACAACAACAACCAAGCCTTTTCCCACTAGGTGGGGTCGGCTGTATGAATCCTTTTACGCCATTGAG
>JBBMJZ010026307.1:0-10420 GCA_037833815.1 Zingiber zerumbet
CGCCCTCAACGTCCCTGCCAACTCGTCTCAGGGCCAACACAGAGGAGGTAAATCACGAGCGACTACTAACCAAGCTACTAGCCTTTGGAATAGTGACTAGCACATAAGGGAGACATTTTATCTCAACTTTACCGAAATTTAAACTCCAAACCTCATGATAATAATACCTCATATGTTAATCATTAGACTGTCACGAGGGAACAACAATATCATAAATAAGATCCAAAGAAAGAGTGTTAAAAATATAAGTGGCACGTATCCTTTCATCTTACCTGATCAATGGTACTTTTGATTTTTTTCATCTCCCCCTTTAACATTAAGAAATCTATCACTTTATCCTCTTTTCATTAATTTATTATTTCTATTCTTAATCTTATAAATAGGACATATGCAAATTATTGACTTGAAAATCAAATAAATATCCCCCTTATTTTCTCATGTTTATTTATTACTTTCTTATTATGTTCTTAGTTTTATAATATCTTTTTAATTTTCTAAATATAAGAATCGAGTTTTAATTTGTCACTTACTAGCAAAATTTCATGGACCGAATCAGCCTCACTCGTGATTAATCGGCGACTAAAAAAACGTGGATCACGCCAAAGTTACCACCGAAAGAAGACAACATTTGGCGGCACTCCTGGGCCCACCTGGAAGAGAGAGAGAGTGCCGAAGCGGACCGTTTGTGGAAGGCGGCGGCTCCGCCGAACACGTCAGTTAGCCGGTTGGTCTTTGCCTCTCGCTCTCTCTCTCTATCGCCATCGCCCTTTTCCACTTTTGCTCGCTTTATTTCTTTCTTCATCTTCTCCTCGCCGGGGATCGGAAGCGGATCGGAGTTGGTACTCGGGTGGTAGAAGCGTATCGGAGAGAAGCAGATAAGACGAGGATGGACTTCTACCAGGAGCTTCTACTCACCGGCCTCATCTCCGTCCTCATCGCCTTCCTCATCGGCAAGATCGCCTCCGTCGCCGCAGACGACGCCGACGGCGACTCCGCCCTCGCCTCCTCCGCCGGTCCTTCTGCACACGGAGCCAGTGCGCATCCGATTGCGGGGGAGGAAATAGCGCGCAACTCGCCTCCTGCCCCGCCCTTCGATGTCGAGCCACAACGGCTGGATATAGAGAAAGAGGAGTTCGCAGAGGAGGTCCCCCAAAAGGGGGATTTCATCGAGCAGAAAGAAGGGTTTGTCCGGGATGAGCAAGCTGAAGAGGAAGTTGTGGAATTGGGTGGAGCAAATGCTGTAGAAAACGAAGATGTGAGCGCAGTGGAAGAGAAAGACGGCCTTCTGTTGGATGGGGAGGACGATTGGGAAGGGATTGAGCGGAGTGAGCTGGAGAAATTGTTCGGGGTCGCAGCGGAGTTCGTTTCTAGTGAGAAAGGTGGAGATGCAGTGTCGAAACTGAGCGATGAAGCACAACTTCTGTTGTATGGGCTGCACAAGGTTGCCACTGAGGGGCCTTGCTATGAGCCAAAACCCATGACCTTGATGGTTTCTGCTCGATCAAAATGGTCAGTATGTGGTGGCCTCTTCTTCTTTTACTTTCTTTCTTTGTCTTTTTTCTTAGATTGAATTATTGTACTTATCTTAAGGTATCGAATCATTTAAGTATGACTGGCCCCGGGTTTGAAATCTCGAGTCATGCCTGTAGATCTTTGACTAGAACGATATTATTCCGTGTGTTGGCATTCTGATGTCTAGTGTAGATGGTAAATTGAAGGTGGAAGTAGGAAAGAGATGAAAAAGGAAAAAAAAAATAATAATAATAAAACAACTAAATATAGCTAAGTTCATTATTTGCTTTTCATATTAAATTTTATAATTTTGACATTATTTTCTATTGAGACACTCAATTTTGGTATATATACTAAGGGGTGTTAAGTGGTGACATAAAATGATACTCGTCGTCGACACGATTGAGACAATGGCATAGGAGTGTCTCAATGCCAAATAGTATTGTATTTTGTCAATGTTGCTGGTATGGTATGGTGTTGGTGGTAAATTGAAGGTGGAAGTAGAAGGAGATGAAGAAGGAAAAAAAGGCAACTATATATATCAAAGTTCATTATTTGCTTTTCATCTGGAATGCTATGATTTTAATATTATATTGTATGAAGATAAATTCAATATTAGCATGCTAAGGGGTGTTGAGTGTTGACATAAAATGATACTCATCATCGGCACGACTGAGACAATGACACATGAGTGACTTGGTGCCAAATAGTATCGAGTTTCGATAATTTATCGGAATTATTTGTTTTGACCATTTCGTCTGGTATGGTTTGAGATTTCAAATCCTGGGTGGATTGGATTAGTCTTATTTTAGTAACGTTTGAGTAAGAATAGATATGATGATCACTAAATTCAAAAACCCTATCATGTTAAGTAGAGGATTTCGTGAATGTCAAATGGATCATTCAACTATGAAATGATGAGGATCATTATATCAGCCAAAAAGGTGTTTTCTTTTACATCGTTCAATCGTTTTAAGTGATGGCTTTCTATTACTCCTTTGTCTTCTTCCTCAATGTTTACATTTTTGCTTGAATTTGAGTCTAGAAGGTCACTAGACACTATACTAGTTGAGAAAATAGCAGAAATTACATATACGGAGATATGTTGTTTTTAAAAAATGAAGTCTATTGGATGGAAGTAGCAGCCAAAGTGGGCTTTGCTTTCTCTGATTGATGATGACTTTGATTATGTACCTCTTTTACTTACTTTGGTACCAATTTAATGATGGTATAACATAGGTTGGTCAGAAGTATGGAGAAGCTATTATGAAAAGAAACATACCCAAGTTATCAATTCATAGGCATATGCTTTCTTTGAGTAATTTTGATGATTTTGATCATCATGTGTCTCCTCTACATACTTTGGTACCAATTTAATGATGGTGTGACATAGGTGTGTCGGAAGTATGACGAGGCAATTGAGGAAAGAAAGCATACTCCAGTTCTCAGTAATGTCAGTTCCGATGCGCCTCTATTGCATACTTTGGTACCAATTTATCATGGGTTTATATCTGGAGAAGCTAGCAAGAAACAGAACATGACCTAGTTATGTTTCATAGGGTCATGTTTTCTGTCCGTAATATTCTTGATTTACTGCTTACTTGTCCATTTTTAAACTGCTTTATATTGTACGTTGACACCGAAAAGCTTGGATATGAATATTAATGCAAGGAAAGAGAATGAATTATGGGGCTTCCAGGAGGAAATCATCTTGCATAGATTTGTGAATTAGGCTGCAGGATTTGGTTCTTCCAATTTGTGACAAGCCACATAAGAAAATTACCAACCTACTTCAACTTCCCCTCCCTTTGGCATGTATTTATCTTCTCATTCGGAGAATTGTAAATTTCCTGACAGTCGTGGTAACTTTCCTTAACTTCAGAAAGTTGTTACATCATATGCTTTCCTCTTCGTCCACTACGGGATGGTTCGACATTGTAGCTTTGGTTACATATTCTTGTTTCTAAACTGACAGAGTGTAAAAATGAAATATGCATCTAATGGGGACCTTGGTTCTTCTACATTCCTAGGTATGCTTGGCAAAGGCTTGGGAACATGAATCCAGAGGCTGCAATGGAAGAATATATCGGTCTTCTCAATAACAGTATTCCGGGATGGATGGTACAAGAACCTGTAGTAAGTTAAAAATGATATGGATGTTTCTTGTAATCGACACCTAACAAAAACTAATGCACTCTCGTTATGAATATCTGCTAGGAACAAGCCAAAGGAAAGGGTGGCAAAGACCCACAAGCAGTAGAAATCACTCAAATAGACCAACAAGGTAGAAATCACTCAAATAGACCAACAAGGTGGATAGGTCTTCTCATTCTAATTCTGAAACTGAAAAGTGACAAATACATTCATAATTTCTAGGTACTTGGTTACAGATTAGAAATTTAAGGGATTGGTGGAGATTAACCTCTGGCTTGCAGGTTAGTGGGAGATTTGACCAGTGGAATAGACAATTGATTCTGTAGCTGCTGGTCCCAAACTTTTCAAAGAAGGTACATTCATTAAATTATAAATATTTAGATATAGACATGCTTATAGATATTCCTTCCATCTCAAATTAACAAATGAACATGTTATGTAATATGTATGTCATGCAACACTTGTCTAGGATGAGAAAGAAGGTGCTATGGAGAATCTATTCTCTGTTGTTGGAAGCTTTCCATAGATGCACCTCCCCCTGGACCAATCTGACTAAATCGAGTATTGCTCAGTATAAATTAGGCTTGCTGATTTTTTCCTTGTAGTAAACCATGGAAAAAACATGTTATGTAAAAATAATCATATTCTTATGTGATTTAGTTGATGTTTATGCCTTCTCAGAAAGTGGATTTCTTAATCCTTGATAGAGAAAATTGTAGTTAAGGAGAATCATTATACTCATGTCTATCAAACTCTGATGTAATACTCAATGATTAATGGGACTAAATCTATACTCATACGACTATTGACTCTAATCCTCCTGGTTGAACTGCTTCACAAATATTGATTTGCATTAAGACTCTCTCTCCTAAAATTCATAAAATCACCTTGGGTCTTACGACACACTGCTTCATTTTTTTTTTTTTTAAATAGATGATAATATAGTAGAAAATCGAGCCCAATGGCATAGGATGATCCATATAGCCAATTGCACTTGGTAGGGTAAAATCTTTGATTGTTATCGTTGTATTGATTCTGAAAGCAAAATAAAATTTCCCCTAAAATGAAATTTCTTGCATTGAATTTTTTTTGGCCTAATTGAAGATTACAATATATATTTGTTACAGGACTGACAGGCGTTCCTTTTCAACCTGCTCTCGCCTACAAGAGAGCCATTCTGAAGTCACTTCTGGTGTTTGGATTTTGGATTTCTCTACTACATGTGTGTTTGTGTGCTAATCCTGCAGTGTTTCAGTTCCCATTATTTCTGATGGAGAAGTGTAATCTCATGTTGGTGCTTTGTGGTAGAAAAAACAATGTTCATGCCATATGTGTCTAGTTTCTCAGATTTAAAATGGAATACAGTGTAAATATTTGTCAAGTTTGTTTCCTGTATTAATTTGCTTCGGGAGTTTATCGTTATCTCAAGATCATGTTTAAAATTGCACTTGCCTATTATAAAGAGTTTATACCCTGTTTACTCTAAGGTGCAAATGAGAGAAAGGATGAATTGCACAATCAATATACTTTTCTTTGTTTACAGATTAAACTTATTAAAAAAAATAAAAGATTTTATTGCATTTTCTTGTTCAACTAGGGCGGAATGAACTTTCTACTGGAATGATGAATTCTAAATTCACGATGTGGCCATGAATGTGAGGTCGCAATGATGCATTGTGGGAGTGTCTCAATAATCGAAAGAGTATGTCGAGAGTAAAGAGTATGTTAAAGAGTATAAATGAGATAAAGTCCACGTAACTATAATGAGATAAAGTCCACGTAACTATACTAAGCTACATCAATATGGGTGGTTGAGTTGGCTGACTAAATCCGATTGTTGGATCAGTACCACCTCAACTGACAAACTCGCAGCAATGCTGCAAGAGAGGCCGTGAGTTTGTGGCGTTGCCACGAACCCGCACAAGCTCGCATAAACTGGAGTTGAGTTCACATTTCTTCCCTTCTACTTTCATTTCAAGTTTTAGCCTTCTTTCTTATCTCTTTGCAAACACCTTTTGCGTTCAACTTCCTTGGAACATATTTTGTTCACTGTTGATTCCTTTCTCGGAGTCCCTTCTTTTCTAAAGTTCTGAAATTCATATCATTTTTGTTCTTCATTATCATCACTTGGCTGGGATATGTTAATCTTACGGCAATACAAAAGGTTGAAGATTTCGTGTAAATTTAATAAATTTTAGAGGTTGAAACACCAAAAGGCTAAACAAAATAACAAAGCAAAAAATTTTCATGAGAACAATGTAAAATATAATTATTTTAGAAAAAATAAATATACCGTTGTACTCTGTGAGAGAGAAATATTATAAGCAAAAAATATTTTTAATTAAACTAAGTTACAAAGCATCATTAATGTAATAGAATGGTTTCTTTACCCGTAAAACAAATTAAAGTATTCCATCAAATTTAATTTTCAGGTCAAAGTTCCTTGGTTTAGGTTTTAAATAAAAACACCTTCAAAGAGCTCTAGCTACACTAAATCTGTTATATTCTTATCCTACTAAGAGAATATTACTACACTTGAACTGATGAATATAGGATAGAATCATATGGTAACAATTGCTACACTAAATCTGTTATATTCTTATCAATTGCTACCTTAGTATTAAAAATAAAGAAAAAAAATCTAAAAATAAAATCTGTTGAGTTAGAATGAAACGTCCTTTTAATAGTAAATAATAAAAAAAATATCCTTTCAACAATTTCAATAAAAAAACAACCTTTCTAAATTTTTTTTCCCAACATCAATTATTGTCAAGATAAAATAAAAGAAAAAAAAAAGTAATACATGATAGAACTTAATAGAATCCACTGCACATAACAATTCAAGCCAATAAGGAATTCTCTATCCTGCACAAATTTGGCATTAAGAAACGACTTTATGAAGAAAGAGACTTCCAGCCAAGGAATGAATGATCAAAAGCCTCATGGCTCTTGCCATATGCACCTGGAACTACAACTGCTAATCAATGATAATGGAGGCGGCATTCGTTATAAACAAACCAAAACCTACAGATAAATCAATTTTGCATTACCGCTATATCTATAAACCTTATTTGTTTCATCATCTTGTCATCGCCACATCATCTATCTATCTAGTTGGCCCTAGTATTCGAGGGCCGAAAAGGGTAAGCGACTAACTATTTAAGCTGGTTTATCGAAACAATCATGGTCGCGATGACATCCACTTGTAGCCATTCAAAGGATGCGGTGGCTCCCAACCTGAATCTGGTTCTTTTCGCTTTAATGGAATTGCAGAACTAGAAGGCTGGGTAGGGTCTTCCATCCAACCTCTATGCCCTTGCATAAACAAAGGATGATGACCGAGGCTCTCCCTTTCTCTGATCACACTCTCTGATGGTGTCATCCCATTATTTAGGTCAAAACCAGGGTGTGCGCCACCAAAACCAGCTGTATAGTGCATATTAGCTGCACCAAAGTGAAAAGGCCTAGGAGTAGACATGCCGAGACCTGTGTTGGTAACTTGCGGTATGTGCGCCATCATTCCTCTGGTCTCGGCCAAGTAGGGAAAGTTTCCAGGCGAATAATATGTTGTAGGAACCGCCATGGCGGTCCCGGTTGGAAGGCCGCCAAACCCATAAGCTGGGGTTGATGTGCCGGGATAAGGAAGCAATGGCCTGGTAAACATAGCAGGCTCCATTTGCATCATCCCATTTGGTACGACAAATTGCTGTGCTTTGTTAGTGCTGTCCTTCCTTGTGAGTGATATTTCTGCTCCCATGATTTTGATGGCAGGTTCATGTGCTGCTTTCCATCCAAGCGATTCAGTAGTCTTCATTGTTGATTGGATGATGCTGTGAGAACCAGCATCTGCCGATGATGGGTTGTCATTCAGGTCAAAATCTCGAAAAGAAGAATGCCTATAAGATGAAGAAGAAGCTGAAGATAGGCTCCGTTCCCCATTTTGAAAATTCAATTTCAACGATGGGAATAAAAGTGCAGAGGTGTCCTCATCCCCAAGGCGATTAAGATCCAAATTCAACAACTCAGTTTTTGAACCGACTTCGACACATGAATCTCCGGATGGAAGACTAGAGGAAGCAGGCAACTCTTTCACCAAAGTGGGGTCGTCACCAGCAACCTCATCGTCACTCTCAGCTACATTCAGATCAATTCCAACAAAAATTGACTTCTGCTTGGGACCAGAGGAGGCCCGTTTGCCATCTGGAATTCTTCTAGGAGATGCTGGTCGAAAAGCACTGGTAGCAGCAGACCCCTTCCACCCCATCTCACCTCCAAAATGGAGAGAAGGCATTTCTGGAGCTCCTTTCGAAGAAGCCACAACAGCTACAGGAGCAGATACATTGATAGGGAATTTTGGACTGTTCTTCATTGAACACTCAGGTTCATCGCTGCAAATATTTGCATTCAGATCAAAGGTGTATTGATCCAAAATGGCCTTGCCAAATGATTCTTGCATGGGAATTTTTGGCCCAGGCGAGACTATATCTTGATCAGAGTTTTCTCGTCCAGAACTAATGTTCTGTGTGATCTCTGATCCCTTCTCAGGCGACGATGACCTAGTATGCTCATTTACAATAGAAGAACTGTTTCTATCTTGTTCAGCCATTTGTTCATTCTGCTGTGCATCAGAAACAGGGCTATGAGAACCAGATGCTTCTCTGGAATTGGCATCGGGTGAACTACAAGAGACCTCTCTATAATCAACTACCTCTCTTTCCACTGCTATAGCCACTTGCCTTGCGACTTCCAAGGCATCATCCAAGCCCTCAAAACCTGGTCCAGACCTTTGACTGATCTCTTCATTGGCCTTTGTTCCCACAGCTTTTAAGAAATCAGAGGATACTGAAAAATGATTTTTGCGACTCTTAAAATTGAGCTCGCGTTCGAGATCCATAATGACACTACTGACAGCTTCCTCCTGAGTAGATAACTGAGGATTGCTAATATTGTTAGGGATGCTAGCATTGACAGAATGATCTTGAAGACTAGTAGTCTGATCTGCAGCTGGCATGGACTCCTCAACTTTTATCAAATGCCTGTCCGGCCCATAGTCAGCAATCCAATTCACTTGCTGATGTTCCATTACCTTTGACGCAGAAGAATCACTGTTGAAAGAATCTAATTTGGATGAGACAGTAGGTTCTGCAGATGCTAAAGAATGATAACCAGTTTCTTTTTGAGTGGAATTACTTGGTTTGACTTCTGTAATATTCATATTGATCTCTTTTACACTGTTAGCGACATCCTTAGACCCTATCGCATCACACTGATCATCTGCATCTTCTTTCTGACAAAACTGCGAACAAGTTTCAGTGGTGCATTTTTCTTCTGTATTGCAAACAGATAAATTCTCCTGACATGAGTTTGAAACAAGTGGTACTCGGGATGAACTTATTTCTGCTAAAACTGAATTTGAATCGATTAGATTCAACGATGCAGAAAAAATTTGATTGCATGTTGGAACTCTCTCCTTATTTGGGGAATCAAGGGAGCAGCCTATGACATTAGACACCTGTACTTTACTTTTTGCAGATTCTACTTCGCATTTGTCTTCACCAACTTGCATGGAGCATAGAGGGATGCTGACAGATGGATTTCCAGAATGCAAGCCATTTTCATTCATCTGCAATTCCTCAGCTGGTTCAAATCGATCAAAATGAATATCACCATTCTTTGCAAGAGTCAATCTATCGTGCAATAGCTTAGCCTTATCTTTAATTTTACTGCTTCTATAATCCATGAGAAGTTCAATAATTGCTCCAAATCCAGATGCATTTGTTTTTTCAGGATTCACAAGAAGCTTCTCACATGATGTCAATAATGAAAGAATCAGTTCCTCCACAACAATTCCGTTGTCATCAGTATAATTGTCTAGCGCTTCTTGAAGCCATTTTTTCAAATAAGAAAGACCATTTAGCTCGACAAATTGATTAAGACATTCCTTGTGGTCGGTAGCTGCTAAAACACTAGCAACTGTAGACCATTGCCTAGCTGCATCAACCAAGTTACATGTAGAAGAATCATTTAGTTTCTGAATCATGGATATCAGCTCTTCAACCCTACCAAGGCTCGAGAGTCCATCTCTCATTTCCGTTAGAGTAAAGAAGTCCTCAAGCATCATTATAAATCACTAGATAAATGAGCAAGATTCAAATTCCTTAGACCATGTTGTCTCCAGATTCACATCGCCATCAGTAGCAATATGAGAATGTAATTTGAATTCTCAAATACCTAATGAAAATGTTGTTTTATAGAAGAATAAAGAAATTAGTAAATAGCACAACCAAAAAAAATCAACAAATACAATTCATTTTCAAATTCACTGGCAACTGCTTTTGCAACTTTGTTATCAAAGAACTCGATAACGAACATCAAAACAAAGTGGTAAATACTGAATCATTCTCATGATCTTGTTAGTTTTTGCTGCATGAAACAGAATACAAACACTTTCAGGATTTGAAAACACTATGAGAGTATACTTATTAGACCTGTACAAGCCTATTATGCCAAGCTCCCAGCTATGACAGGACATGGGTCAACTGATAGAATTATAGACTCAAAGCACATCGATAAACTCAAATAATAACTGAATATTCATTTGCAAAATATGATAACAACCACAAATACTGAAATATACTACAGCCGAGGGATCAAAGACCTTAAACACTAAGGGGGCATTTGGTTAAATGATGGGAATGACTATGGGTATGGGTTTGATAGGAAGATGGAATGGTAATGGGAATGAGAATGAAAC
>JBBMJZ010026323.1:0-10420 GCA_037833815.1 Zingiber zerumbet
TAAAATTATAAATTTTAATAAGAATATTATAATTTTCTCTAAATATATAATTTAATTTTTAATAAATATTTAAATTTAAATTTTATATTTTATATTTATTAAAAATATTTAGGTTCAATAAAAGCTCGAATAAGCTCGCGAGTCATAAATATATTCGTTAAATAAAGCTCAAACTCGGCTTAATTATAAACGAGTCAAATTTAAACATTCAAAAGTCTAACTCAACTCGACTCGATTACACATCTGCATATAAGTGCCCCTCCCCCTAAGCATGCACATGGACGTGCAGAGGGCACCCAACTTATCATAACTTATATATATATATATATATATATCCATTATAAGAATCTTACGTCGGTGACTGTGTACTCGTCCAAACTTTAAACCACACAAACATTAGACCCTAAATGCTAAATCCTATAAATAATTTTTTTTTACACATAGTGCTCAATAATGCTCGCAAGGTGTATCATTGGGTGTCTAATGTGTACACTAATATTCTTTTTTGTGTGTGTATATTAGGACTGAGATAATTCAGAATGCTTAGAAAAATTAGGGGTGTCCTATTGTATTTTAGTTGTAAAAATACAACATAGAAACGAGTTGAGGAAAATATCATTGTGTATACGAGGTTTAATTATGTTGCACCCTAAATGTGCACGCCGAAGTGGTTGGGGTCCACACCACGTGGACGTTGCCCACTCAGTCGTCCACCTCTCTTTATATATATATACAAAAAAAAATAAATAAAAACTTTGAAGATTTGCCTTTGAATTTTTAATTACTTTTAGAAATTAGTGAATATTTTCCAAATTATATTCGAACCTCCAATATAATTCTAAATTATTTTACAACTATTAATGACACATTTATGTTAGGATTTTTAAAATTAACAAGTTTATATTTTACCCTCTTTAACGTTTTTAAAAATGTACTTTTTCTGTTTTTATTTTTCACTTAAAAGTATTTCTCAATTATTTATTTTATTTATTTTATTTATCTACTTGGTACATTGTCAGCAAGCGAACTATTTAAAGCGAGGAATGCCGCTCCTTTCTTCTCGCCGGCAATCTCTCGCCAACGCCAGAAAACGGTGGCTTCCTCTCTCCCTTGGGCGCGATCCAAAGTCTCCTCCTCCTTCTTCTTCTCCTTCGCCGAAGGGATCCCCGAAGATTGAACTCTCATCAACCTTCCGAGCTTTTCCCATCGATGCGGATACCACCGACGATCCCTCTTCTCCGCATTTGATCCCGTCTCCGATCGAGGTAATATCTTTCGCGCCTCGCCTCGCCTCGCCTCGCTTGATCATTTCGAGAACGGATTTAGGGTTCATTGTGTCCGTGATCCCTAATGCCGATTGTTCGACCTTTTTTTTTTTTCTCCTTGTCGAAAATTTGCAATTTGGTGGATTACCCGTCTGATTTGTTTGAGATTTCGATTCGTCTCCCCCCTCCTGCTTTATTTTCCCCTTTTTGCTTTGTTTTTTGTAGATTCCTTTGTTTCTTCAAGACCGAGCAATCGGCATCTGCTTTGCTTCCAAAAAAGTTGATTCTTTTAGGGGTTTATGTTCTGCTGCTCATGCATTATCCAGAATCATTTAGTGATAGTTCTTAGCGATGCTTCTGCAATATGAAACCCTAAATTTCCAGTCTGTTATAAATTATGACACCATCTAGTAGTAAAGCTACTTTAATCAAACTTGAAGTTCTTTAAAATAATCAAATTCAACGATAGTTTTTTTTGTTTAAATACTTTTAAAAAAAAGATAATTTTTATGAAGAAAGTGATATCCACTCCAAATTATCGAGTATGTTCTTTAAAAAACAGAACATACAATTACACGTTCAAATTAGTCTTCTAGATTAGTTATCTTTTCATTATGGTGGCAAAAAAGGACTTTAGTGATCCAAATTTATTTATTTTTTGATTATGTTTTCTTAAAAAGAATTAGCATTCAAATAATGTCTAAGTAGGCCTCCTCTCTGCCTAATTAAGCTGATGGCATTAAAATATCACCTCCACCATATCAATCAAAATCTAGAAAAGTTACGGAAACAAAACAACAACTCATTGATGCTCTCCTAAAAGACCTCCATTTAATTTCCTTTTCACTAATTTTTTTCCTTTCAATGAATTCAAAAAAAATATATATGAAGAATTTTTTTATAGAAATGGTAAAAATTGGTATAGTGTTATTTCTTTTGATTAAATATCTTTGTATTTCCTAAAATTCAATTTAAATTACTTTAAAAAATATTTAGTAAATATATGTTCTACTCTACTATGTTTATCAATCGAACTACTTGAACAATTGAATCATTACAGTAGTTTTTTGGGGGACCATATGGTGGTTGGTAGTTTGGTATTGTTTGGTTTGTAATAATTTTTATTTTCAATTTTATTTCTAAGTATTATTTATTTTTAAAAAATGTTAATAAACATTTACATTTGTTTTATTTGGAAAAATGGAAATTTGAAAATGAAGAATTGATTGAAAGTGATTGAGGCTAAGGTTTAAGATCCCTTAAGCAATCACATCAGGAATGAGGCTTCGTTTGTCAACCATCAATTGAATTGACTAAATTTAAGGGTAAAAAATTTTCAATTTTTGTTTCTCCTTCTTTTCCTTTTATGTTATGTATTTATTCTTATTTTATAGTTTTTTGCTGTCCAATTCTTGGTCGCTTCTGTTCTTGATCTCCGAAAGTTTCAGGAAGCTTACACGCTTCCAGGGCGTTGCTTCACCACATCAAGCCCATCTACTCATCTGCACACAGTTGATTATTCGTGATTGCACGCATCAAAATGGCAAAATTCCTGATATTAGACGAGATTTCTACGCTACTGATCCAGCTCTTCTGCTTTCCCACAGTTTTCTGTATATTTTTTTAACTTGCTGCAACATTTTGTGCAGCAGCAGCAGAAGCAGCAGTTCTGCTGCTGGCACCGGAGCAAGAGATGGAGAGGAACTCGTCGAGCTTTCACGAGGACAAGGAGACAGGAGGGGCGGAACCCTTGATCAGGAGGCGCACCGTCACCAACACCACCTCTCAGATCGCCATCGTCGGCGCCAATATCTGCCCCATCGAGAGCTTGGACTACGAGTACCTACTCCCACTCCCTCATCTCACTCCCCCATTGAAGTTCTAAGTCGCAAATACTTTTAACTGTCGATTTTTTTCTTCTTTAAGGATCGTGGAGAATGATTTATTTAAAGAGGATTGGAGATCTCGAAACAAGGTTCAGATTTTCCAGTACGTAGTGCTCAAGTGGGCACTGGCACTCCTTATAGGCTTGGCTACTGGATTAGTCGGATTCTTCAACAACCTCGCCGTCGAGAACATTGCTGGATTCAAATTGTTACTCACGAGCAACTTCATGCTCAAGCATAGGTAATTTTCTACCTGTCGATTCTGCAAAGTAGTTTCAGTGATCATTTACGCGGTCAAGTGCAGGTATCATGCAGCATTTGTCGTCTACGCTGGCTGCAACTTAGTTCTGGCAGCAGCGACTGCTGCTCTATGTGCTTATGTTGCTCCGGCAGCAGCTGGGTCCGGCATACCCGAGGTGAAAGCTTATCTAAATGGGGTCGATGCTCACTCCATCTTGGCTCCCAGCACACTGTTCGTAAAGGTTTTGTAGCAAATCCGAATGACCGCTGTTAGATCAGTGATGGATTGATTGTGCCTAGGCAAGTAATTTTTTATTTGTCGAATCTGCAGATCTTTGGTTCCATAGGGGGAGTCGCTGCTGGACTTATGGTGGGTAAGGAGGGCCCTATGGTTCACACAGGATCATGCATAGCTTCCTTCCTCGGTCAGGGTGGATCGCGCAGGTATCACTTGACTTGGAAATGGCTTAGATATTTCAAGAACGACCGAGATCGTAGAGATTTGATAACTTGTGGAGCTGCTGCCGGTGTAGCAGCTGCCTTTAGAGCCCCTGTGGGTGGGGTTCTTTTTGCTCTCGAAGAAGTCGCATCATGGTATCTTCTCAATTTACAATCTACAACTTCTGTAATCATAAAACCACTCGTCATTTGTGTTTTTTGATGGCTTTTAGGTGGCGAAGTGCTCTCCTCTGGAGGACATTTTTCACGACGGCCGTAGTTGCTGTCGTATTGAGGGGTCTGATAGGTTTCTGCCGCAGTGGAAGGTGCGGGCTGTTTGGACAAGGAGGGCTGATAATGTTCGACCTGAGCGCCACTGTCGCTACCTACCGAACGCCGGATCTGATCGCGGTGGTAGTCATCGGAGCCATCGGTGGACTTTTGGGAAGCTTCTACAACTTCTCCGTCGACAAGATACTTCGCAACTACAGCGTCATCAATGAGTATGCTAGCTCTCGCCATTTGGTAATTTGTTTCGGCGTTTGGAATGAATGTATGTAATTATGGCACTTCTTCATCTCGTTGCAGAAGAGGAGCTCCGTTCAAGATCCTCCTCACAGTTACGATCTCGCTCTTGACCTCGTGCTGCTCGTACGGGCTTCCATGGCTGGCCAAATGCACCCCGTGCCCTCCAGGTTCTCAGTGCCCGACCATCGGCCGGTCGGGCAACTTCAAGAGCTTCCAATGTCCGCCGAACCATTACAACGACCTCGCTTCCCTCTTTCTCAACACCAATGACGATGCCATACGCAATCTTTTCAGCGGTGGCACTGAGAATGAGTTCTACATTTCTTCTCTTCTCATCTTCTTCGCTGCGAGTTATTCCCTCGGCATCGTCACCTATGGCATCGCCATCCCTTCTGGCCTTTTCATTCCTGTCATAATGGCTGGGGCTTCGTATGGTCGCCTTGTGGGGACCCTTCTCGGCCCTCTGTCTAAATTGGATAAAGGCCTGTTTTCGCTCCTCGGCGCGGCTTCGTTTCTTGGCGGAACCATGAGAATGACAGTCTCAGTCTGCGTTATCCTCCTGGAGCTCACCAACGATCTTCTAATGCTCCCCCTGGTGATGCTCGTTCTCCTCGTATCCAAAACCGTCGCTGATTGCTTCAACAAGGGAATATACGATCAAATTGTGAAGATGAAGGGCTTCCCCTACCTGGAATGCCACCCTGCACCTTACATGCGAAACTTGGACGCCGGCGACGCGGTCTCGGGCCCGCTCATTACACTTTCCGGGGTCGAGAAGGTGGGAAACATAGTTTACACTTTGAAATTGACTGGCCATAATGGATTTCCAGTAATCGACGAGCCGCCTTTTTCGGAAGAACCAGCACTGTGTGGTCTCGTATTGCGGTCTCATCTGCTCGTATTGCTCAAAGGGAAGCAATTCACGAAGGAAAGGGTGTCCACTGGCGCAGGACATGTTTTGCAGAGATTTGGCGCGTTTGATTTCGCCAAAGCAGGGTCTGGTAAGGGTGTGCAGTTGGAGGACCTTGACATCGACGACGAAGAAATGGAAATGTTTGTGGATCTCCATCCCATTACCAATAGATCACCTTACACAGTGGCAGAGAGTATGCCCCTATCCAAGGCTGCAGTTCTATTCAGGGACCTTGGCCTCCGGCACCTGTGCGTCGTGCCCAAGACTCCGGGGGTCAGTTTTCCTTGCATTTCTTTATCCTCCTCTTGGCCTGGTATTTTGAATTTTCTCATCGCCTGAACCTTTTTGGTTTTGCTTGCAGAGGCCTCCCATCGTAGGGATTCTAACGCGGCATGATTTCATGCCGGAGCACATCCTCGGGCTGTTTCCTCATCTCAAACATCGCCGTCCTTAGATGAGCGTTTGATCGTTGTCGTTGTTGTTTTCAAACTGGGAATATTTGTGGTTGCATATATATTGGCGTGCGATTTGTTAAAGCCCCTTGTTTTAAGAACAATCGTGCCGTGCTCTGTTGTGCCTCTGCATGTCGTACCCTCTGCTTAACCTCAGCGCGACTCCGTGAGGAGCGGAAGCGAGCGTTTAGCGTGTGGAAGGTGGAGGCGACCTCGCTGTGCGCCACCACCGGCACTCCGCGGACCTCATCCGATTCCTTCTTCCCCAAATCAGAAGCAGTCGCCACCAGTTCCATCTGCCCTCACAGTTGAATCATCAAGGCACCACACTGCTGTCGCCATCTTTGAAATCGATCGGGATGAGGAGATTTCAACAGTAGAAGTCGTGTAGGGTGACGACGACGTGGTGGGAAACTTGAATCTCACGGCGTATGTGCGTGTCGCCGAGGAGAAGACCAGGAATTGGGAGTCCTGCTTGATCGTTCGGAGCCGGTGAAAGCGATAGCAGCCTTGGACTCCTTGAGGTAGCTCGGATCGAAGCTGGGGACGGAGCAGTTTAGTGTTTAGTGAGTAGTTCGTGGAGTAGGTCGTGGAATAGGTCGTGTTCCTCGTCGTGATGAGGCTTAGAATAAAATGCTCTAGAATATGTTTAGGTGCGTTTGGTACATGAGTATGAAAATAAGGAACTGGATTCCTTCCCAAATCTCCTATTTATATTTAGTTGATAGGAATTAAATTAAGATTTTAAAATAAAATTAAAAATTTAAATTTTAATAAAATTTACTTCCTTCTTTGAGTTTGGATGGAAATGAAAATTAAATATTAGAAAATCTTAGTTGGGGATTATAGTTGATAATCTTGATAGATTATCAATGATAAACTTGTTTGGTTTAAATAATTAATGATTCCGGGTAATGTAACATCTTGCCATGTCAGCAATTAGGAAATCAATCCTGAAATCAGAAAACCTTAGAGGTCATTTAGTTTATATTTTCCACATTGTATTCTATTTTCATTTTATGAGAAAATGAAAAATGTGTTTGGTTTGTATTTTCCATGTTTGTTTTCTAGAAAAATAGAGTATTTTCTAAGAAAACAAAAAATATGGATAAGTCATTTTTCAAAAAACTGGAAAATATGATTTTTTGAAAATGAAAGTAAAAATGCAAACAAACCAAATGCTCCCTTAGAAACCTAGGTTTTTCATGATTTTGGAGATAAGAATAATTTTTTTCCAAAATTATCCTCGTGGCTAGGCAATGGCGAGCAGGCGGTGATCGTGAGTAAATGATGACTGTAAGCAGGCGGTTCACAAGTAGATGACGACTACGAGCAGGTGGTTCGTGAGGTGCGAGTAGACGATGACTGTGGTTCGCAGCAGACGATAATTGCGAGCAGGCGACGACGACTGCGACAAGATGGTGATTGCGAGCATACTGCTATTGCGAGCAAGCGACGACGACTGTGAGCAAGCAACAGTCACTGGGAGCATGCATTTGGCGAGTAGACGACGACCGCGAACAGACAGTTCGCGAGCAGATGGTTTGCGAGCAGATAATGACTGTGAGTAGGAGGTTTGCGAAGGAGGCGCCACACCGGTGATTCACAGAGGAGGGAGACCCGCACGGGCGGTTCACAGAGGAGGCGACACGCCGACGGAGGAAGCAGTGACCCAAGGTGGTAGTGATTAGCAAAGGAGGGAGCAGTGGCCCAAGGTGCACGATGTCGGTGGTTCGCAGAGGAGGGCCGATATGTTGAGGCTTAGAATAAAATGCTCTAGAATATGTTTAGGTGCGTTTGGTACATGAGTATGAAAATAAATAATTGGATTCCTTCCCAAATCTCCTATTTATATTTAGTTGATAGGAATTAAATCAATATTTTAAAATAAAACTAAAAATTTAAATATTAATAAAATTCGCTTTCTTCTTTAAGTTTGGATGGAAATGAAAATTAAGTTTTAGAAAATCTTAGTTGGGGATTATAGTTGATAATCTTGGTAGGTTATCAATGATAAACTTGTTTGGTTTAAATAATTAATGATTAATGGTAATGTAACATCTTGCCATGTCAGCAATTAGGAAATCAATCCTGAAAACCTTAGAGATCATTTGGTTTATATTTTCCACATTGTATTCTATTTTCATTTTATGAGAAAATAAAAAATATGTTTGGTTTGTATTTTCTATGTTTGTTTTCTAGAAAAATAAAGTATTTTCAAAGAAAACAAAAAATATGGATAAGTCATTTTTCAAAAAACTGGAAAATATGATTTTTTAAAAATGAAAGTGAAAATACAAACAAACCAAATGCTCCCTTAGAAACCTAGGTTTTTCGTGATTTCGGAGATAAGAATAATTTTTTTCCAAAATTATCCTCGTGGCTAGGCAATGGCGAGTAGGCGGTGATCGTAAGTAAATGATGACGGTAAGCAGGCGGTTCACAAGTAGATGATGACTGCGAGCAGGTGGTTCGTGAGGTGCGAGTAGACGGTGACTGTGGTTCGCAGCAGACGATAATTGCGAGCAGGCGACGACGACTGCGACCAGATGGTGATTGCGAGCAGATGGTCTGCGAGCAGATAATGACTGTGAGTAGGAGGTTTGCGAAGGAGGCACCACGCCGGTGATTCACAGAGGAGGGAGACCCGCACGGGCGGTTCACAGAGGAGGCGGCACGCCGACGGAGGAAGCAGCGACCCAAGGTGCCGGTGATTAGCAAAGGAGGGAGCAGTGGCCCAAGGTGCACGATGTCGGTGGTTCGCGAAGGAGGGTCGATAATTCGCGGAGGAAGATGACACTAGCGGTTCGCAGAGGAGGTGACGACAACAAACGAGGGAGAAGTACGGTAAATGCAAATATCTAAATTTATTTTAAATTTTAAAAATTATAAATCAATTATATTTATTTATTATATATATTATCAACTTATTAATTAATAATAACATTATTAATATAATTTAATTTAATTTTTTAAAAACATAATTAAATATTAAATTTCACGAAGGGCAATATAGTAAATGTTAAACTAGATTATAGCATTACCTAGGTTAAACCAAACATAACTAAGGTTATGTTTTATTTCATATATCAAGTAATCATATAACCAAGTTTATGCATGATAACTTGAATTAAACACACTCTTTATATATTTGTTTATTTTTTTCATATCACTTTCTCTTTTCTTATTATCTCTATTATCATCACGTATTATTTTCCATCACACACACTCTCTCTTCTTATTTTCTTTTATCATACTGTCTCTCTTTGCATTTTCTTCTCTCACATTTTCTCTCTCCTCATCTTCTCTTACCATGCTTTCTCTTCCATGACGTCCTCTCAGGACGGTCTAGTGAGTAGCACATGAAATGTTGCCACCATGAAGTCTGGGGTTCAAATCTCAGCAAAACTGAGATAATATCTCCCTTATGTGCTAGTCACTATTCTAAAGGCTAGTAGCCACCCGTAATTTACCTCTTTCACGTTGGCCCTGAGCAGGGGCAAAATCAGAATTTTATTCTAGGATGGGCTAAATTTAAAATAAATTATTATTTTTTTATATGAAAATTTTTTGTTCATACAAAAATTAATGTATCATATTATATAATAAGTCTTCCATATCATAATGATAATATTTCAACAAAATATAAATAAATAATTCAAAAAATAAAAATAGATTAAAAGAATATAAAGAGAATAACCCTACAAGGCACCAAAAATATAATAAATTAAGTTTATTAATACTATGTTTTATCTATGAGACTTCTCATCAAACTCATCTATTATGGATTCGACATCTAGGCTAGTTAGAAAATATTTAGACTTTTAAAATTTGGGTTAAATTTGAAGTTTTGGTTTAGAGATGAGGATATATTGGGCTAGTTAAAAAATTTATAATAGGATTTATTATTTGAACTAGATAATATACCCCTATAAGGAAGGGACTAGCCTCTTTTGTTTCGCCTTTGAGTCAACCAAACTTTGCAGTTAAGAAAATAATTATTTTTTTTTCACAAATCCATTTCATTTTTTATTTATTTTAACTTGAAAAAATTGATATTTTAAAATTATAAAGATTATTAATGGTGGTTATTTTAAGTTTTTTTTTTCAAATGTCATCCTTTTAAATTTCAAAAAAAAAAACTAATGGATTCTTAAACTAAGTTATTTTAACCTAATACATTTTACGTAAATTGTGGAGTTGAAGACGTTATCACGATAAAAATTGCTATGCAAAGATGAGGATGAGCTTATTTCGATAAGTCAAACTGTGTTTGCAGGTTCCTGAAGGGCTTGTCGACACCAGTGGCATGTCGATTGACAAGGGAAAGACATACAACACAACAATTTTGTGGGGTGTTCTGGATCAGACATTAGCTATCCTTGCCTCACAAGTGAGTTCTGATCATTCGCTCTTTTTTTTTCCTTCAATTTCTGTCATTCAAACTACACTAATTTCATCAGAATTGCAGTTAGTACATATTTACTAAATTGAACTTGTAGTTAAAGAAGATTGAGGCAATACACCAATCTACTAGGTTTATTTGAGAGTATATTTAGCTATCTAGTCCTAATCCTATTACCAGAAAATATGCACATTAAATAACCTAATACATTTGACGTAAATTGTGGATCGAGTTGAAGACGTTCTCACTATTAAAATTGCTCTGCAAAGATGAGGGTGAGGTTGAGGTTCTAT
>JBBMJZ010026332.1:0-10419 GCA_037833815.1 Zingiber zerumbet
GCTCCGACCAAGTTTATTAATATAGCCTTGGTCCAGAAACTTTTAATCAACTCAAGAATTGTGTATTCAACACTTGTGCGCTTTCTTGTTAGTTTAGCTTCTTTCTTTTTGCGCTTTCACTGTTGTAAGAGTCTTCTCTGCCTAAAGGAGATACTAATGCGACAACTTCTTTAGATTAACAACCTCCCCGGTTGTAACTAAGTAAAATCCCTTTGCCTCTTCTTTTCTATTTTATTATTTTTATTTATTTTATGCAAGTGTTTCTTTGAAAGTTCAAGAAGGATTTCTTTTTATTGTTTGTAGCCTATTCAACCTCCTTTCTACCCGACCCAACGATCCCAACATTTCTATCTCCTTCAACCAAAAAAGTTAAACCTTAAGATGAAATAAATTCTTAGTGCTAATTTCTTTCCTTTCCTTTCACGTTGAGTTCTCTTTGGTTCAAAAGATATCATAGACTATGTTCTTTTGTTTTGAGTAGAGGTACCATGAGTAGATTCATGTGGTTGATTATTATTAGATTCCAAACTATTAGTAGAATCAAAATTGAATGTATTTTCGATAAATTCAACATCTCTTGATTCCATAATTACCTTAGAAGTTAGGTTCAACAATCTATATGCTTTGGAATTTTCAGCAAAATCAACAAATACACTTTTAATTCCCTTTGCACCTAACTTTGATGATTTAGGATCATGTACTCTATAAAAGGCCAAACAACCCCATTTTAAATACAAGTTTAGTTTTTTCCTTTTCATACTTCATAAGGAGAAACAAGTGGTTTTATTAAAAGTAATTCTATTATAAATATGATAGGTTGTAAGTAAATCTTCTCCCCACAAGTTATTTGGAAATTTAGCATTGAAAAGCATTGAATTAATCATATCCCTATAGAAAAATTTTAATTTTTTTCTTTCGACCAAACCATTTTATTGAGTAAACAATGCTAACTTTTGGTGAATAATATCATGCTCTTCACAGAAGACATCAAACTAATTCAAAAGATATTCATCATCTCAATCATTTCGAATCATTTTGATCTTTTTATCCTTTTTTATTCTCAACCTCATCCTTGAAAAGTTTAAACTTTTTAAATGCTTCATCGTTTGTTCTAATCAAATATACATAGTATGAATAGTCAATGAAAGTGATAAAGTATTTTTTTTCCTCCTCTAGTCAAAACATCATTATATTAACAAATATTAGTATGAATGATATCTGATATTTGTATTTTTAGTTTGGCTTTTGGAAATGACTTCTTAGTCAATTTTGCTTGTATATAAATTTCATGCTTATAATATTTTGTATCTTTACAATTAATCAAACAATGTTTAGACATATATTTTAAAGATCTAAAATTTAAGTGTGCTAAACGAGCATGCAAAGCATCAAAGGAGTTAACATGATAAACAAAATTCATAGCTTTATTATCATTAACACTTAATTTATACACGCATTCACATATATAACCTTTTCCTACAAAGGACTCATTCTTTGATATAATACATATATTACCCTTAAGTACAACCTTAAGCCCAATCTTACACATAAGACTAGTTGATACAAGATTTTTTCTAATGTCATGAATATGGTAAACATTACTCAAAGTGATTTTCTTCCCGAAGAAAAATTTAATTTGCACCATTCCTTTTCTAGCAACCACCGTTGCATTATCATTCAACATGAGAATAGTTTGTTCTTGCTTTTCTATTTGATATAAAGAGAATAATTTTTTATCGTTGCAGACATGAATGGTAGTACAGGAATTAAGCCACCAATCATTAGACTTTGTTGTAGTTGGTTTTATTATTAACATTGATTTCATTCATGTTATTGTAGTCATTTTTGCGATGATATTTTCATAACTGAAACATTTATCAAGAAATTTTTTCTAGCCAAAATTTTTTTATCATTATTGTCATTGAAGTTCTTTTTAAACTTGCTAGGCAACATTAACCCTAGAGAATTCTTTACTATTATCCTTGAGATTACGAGACATGCTCTCTCCTTCACTCCTCAAATATTCAGTATCATCGTGCAGAATGTTTTCACTTCGAATTCTTGTACCATTTTTTTTTTTTTGGAACTCTCTATTCCACATCAAAACAAAAACACAATTGCCAAATAAAACAAATAGTCTAGAATTTGGTGATAATAATAGAGGGCGAAATTATTAGATGGTGATAAGGATGATGTCACGTCGAATATTTTTCGGGCAATCGGACGATCAGTGCAACTGTTCATGCAGCTCTTCCTCTTGACTATTTACTTAGAATATTCTTTGAGGGACATGATTATCAGTCTCACTGGCTGCCCATCCCAGAAAAGGAGGCTGTCTGGATTGATGTTGTTCACGAGCAGATGTCTCCTCTGTTTTTGGTTGTCAACCGAAAAAGGCGGTAACGTAAACAGTCTTTCGGCCAGATCTCGATAAAGTTTCGATCACGCCACACGAATCCAGATTTATGTAGGCATCGATGGCAAGAATAAACATAACTAAAATACTATGCGATACGGTGTGGTAGGTCCAATGAAATTAATCATGTGAAAATTAAGGGGACCTGTTAGTTAGAAATAAAGAAAACATGATAATCAGAAGTCAAGATGAAGTGATAGTCAGAAATTAAGAGGACGTGACAATCAGAAATCAAGAGGACATGACAGACAGAAATCAAGGATATGTGTTGGTCAACAGAGGGGGCGGGACCGTCGGAGGTTGATGGTCACATACCGCTAGGTCGGGATATACAGGTCGGAATATACAGATCAAGAAATACAGGCCAGGATATCCAAGTCGAGATGTACAGATCGGGATCCCAGAGATACAATATAAGGAGCAATTAAGGAAGAGCTGAAACTTTCCCTACTGGTCAGGATTTATCGAACGGGTCTGCATAGACGAACTTGATACACCCGGTCAGGGTCTCGCATGCCGCTCAGTTATGCCCAGGTCAGGTCCTTCAACTACTGGTCATCCAGAGCCTCTCCATCCATGTCCGGTCGGTAGAGCACTACACGACAATAGAGCCAGAGAATCGTAACCTCCTGTCGAGGAATAACTGTCACATGTCAGGGTATATTCAATGGTATGGGGTCTTCTGCTAATAGAACTTTCCTCCGACTTATAAGAGGTCACGTGTCATTCGTCGCCAGACAAGTCCTGATACCCGACATTTCCTGACACTTATCAGATTCCAGAAGTACGCATTGCCATATAAAAATGAAGCTTCTCTCCCTTACACAGGTATGCTCACTTACCTTTTCACACCTGTCTTCTACTTTCTTCCTTTCGTTTTACTGTTCTTCTAGGGGGAAAATACCTGACTTGAGCGTCAGAGGGCCTGATCCGGAGACTTTTTCCCTGATTTTGGGTCTCTAACGTTTCGTGTGCCTGTCTGAGTATGGGTAGAACTCCCGTGTCATCACCCCTTGTTAGCATCCTGTGGGAGCCCTCCCTCGACATTCAATACACGTAGAGGATCTCAGTTGGCCTCCGTCAATGTCAGCGATAGTGCAGCCGACCTTCTAAATCAAATTCCGGACAGTATCACTATCTAATCAAAATAACGTAACTAATAAAATGTTGAGTCAAAATTAAATATTCTACGACTTTTTGCACTCAATAAATTAATTCTCCGATTTGCTTGTTGACATATGTTAAATTACTTTATGGGCCAGGTAAGATATAAAAGAGAACCCTTAATGGACCTTCACTCGCGGTCCACATGGCCCATTTTAACCCAATTACTAGTCCTCATTGAAATCTAGTCAAGAAAAGCAGCTTCACTATCACAGTGCTAAAATCATGAAACAAATTAACTAATGAGACTTTAAATAGCCTTCTAGAATCTGATATATCCCACGTTCGTTACTTATTATTGCTACCTTGTATTACAAGTATACAAAAGGGTTTCATCTCTCAGTCATCTCACTTTCTCAACACGCTTCTCCGCAGTAATAGAAGAACCAGAGGAAAAGCACACGATATTTCACGGATGCTTCCATTTCATTCCCCACTTTTTGTTTTTTTCCTTTTTCTTACCGAGCACGAACTTCAAAGTTGAAATGGAGTAAGCAGATGGCAATTGTTTTGGTCAACGCTATCCCATCGGACGATGTTGACTTTCGATAGTTATTGGATCGTCTCTTCGGTGGGGCCGCCGCACTTGTGGATCTTAATCCAAGCTTGTTCCGTTGCAATTACTGCACTCGCCATTTGATCACGCTCCCACGGTCCTAACTATCGAGCTGGACGAGGACCATAAAAATACGCGGGCGTTCGAGGCAACAGCGGTCCTCGCATTTTATTTACCCAAAACGCCCCTGCCTGAATAATCTTTCCGTATGGAATCGAGGGGTAATTTAGTCATGCGGCGTCACGTTTTCCTTCCCCCTACCTATTTTGCTTCTATTTATGTCTTTCTCCGTTGCCAGCGAACGACGAGGAGAAGCAGGGGAGGTTGATCGAATTGCCTCACATCTGAAGCCAAAAGAATTGAGAAATCCTTCGATCGGGTTGGTATTTAATCCGGTGTGATCTTGTGGAAGCGGTTTTTGGTGTTTTCTACGTCGGTCTCAGTTATCCGGCCACTTAATTCAGCTGCAGAAAAATATGCAGAGCCGGTCCAGAATTTCGGGGATGCTTTCCCATAGCTTCAAACCGCAGAAATGGTGAGCGCCTTTTGGATCTGAATATTTTATGGTTTTATTGATTTTTGATTGTAGTGTTAGCGTTTGGCTTCTCGATTCTGTTCCTTTCCCCCTTTTTTATTTTGACTTATCTCGCGGGCGATTGAACTGGGCGGCAGTAAGACGTCTCTGAAGCTAGCGGTGTCACGGATAAAGCTACTAAAGAACAAGAGGGAGGAGATGGTGAAGCTCATGCGACGGAATTTGGCTCAGCTCCTGGAGAGTGGACAGGAACAAACCGCTCGGCTACGGGTACGTTCCTTTTTACAGAATGGTTAAACTCGTTTTCAGATATGAACCAGTCGATGAAAAGTTTGGATTTTTGAATCATAGTTTTTAAGTTTTAATAATTTTGTGCGCGTTCATGCATACTTCAAAATCAACATTTCCCGAGTGTTCTCACTTATCAGCTCCCTATAATAATTTGGTCATTGATTACTTTGTTTACTTGACCATCATTCATCTGGTCAATGTTTATTCTAGGATCGACTTCTAAAGAAAATGATGTGTTCGAAGGGCTATTATGAGTCACTTGTTTCATTTACCTTTAAGGTCAAAGTGTCATTATAATCATCTTGAAATTTAGTTTTGCATTATATGGCGGCTATGATTTATCACTGTTTTTTTTTAAGTTCATATATTATTTCAAGCATCCGTATAATCATGTTCATCCTGTGAACATTCAGTAATGCACATGATTTATCTAAAAGTTCATACTTCGTCAACTAACTTGCTACATTGTGTCAACTTTCAGGTTGAACATGTTATCAGGGAAGAAAAGACTACGTCAGCATATGAACTCATTGAGATATATTGTGAAATCATTGATTCACGTTTGCCAATAATAGAGTCACAGAAGTATGTAACTTAGCAGCTAAATTTCTTTGATGTCTCATTATGCTCCTTTGTTTTGTCTTCCGCTTCCTATTGCTTGTCTTATAAGCTCATAAGTGATGTGTTTGCCAAATACAAGACATTAGAAGTCAAAATCTGGAATGTTTTACATCCATAGCGACTGCTGACTTTCTTAATCTACTTGGAGGGCAAAACTATGGACTGTCCTTAAAATTTAAATCTGTTTCATATCACAGTGGTTTACATACTTCCCTATTTAGTTTGTTACTTCACTTCCTGCCTTTTAACAAAGAAATAATTGATTTAACATCACTTACCTCCTCATCGGAGAGAAGCAGAATTTGAACAGAAACTAACTTTTCCCCTAGTTGTTACAGATAAATAAATTGATACATTCTTGCACATGTTCAATGTGGATCAGTGTAGCCAGCCCCAAATAGTTGCAATTTACAGGACTTAGTAATGCCGACAACGATGATGATTACTACAGGATAACAACTAAGGTCATATCATCAATATAAAATCTCAAAGTTTGCTTCTAGATTTCATCATTTATTTTAGAACCTAATTAGATATTGGAATATCTCTAACTATTGGATATTTAATCTCACGGTATAACATAAGCCCTTTTGCTTCTTTTTCAGTAACTCTTTCTCTGATGCTTTCTTTTGTTTCTTTAAGTTTTTTTTTTGTCATTTTATTGCATCTTAGCAATGCCTTTCTTCATCGGTTACCCAAGCTGACATGATTGAAAGGCCCTTTGATTGGAATTGCTAAGAAGTTGTAGAAGATTTTTGAAAATAATAATAATTATTATTATTTTGAATGGGATCATTCCTGGCATTGTTTAACTCTTGCAAAATGCTCATCTTGTAGGAATTGCCCCATAGATCTGAAGGAAGCAGTATCAAGTGTAATATATGCATCCCCGAGATGTGCCGATATCCCAGAACTTATGGATATTAGCAAACATTTCACAGCAAAGTATGGTAAAGATTTTGTTAAGGCTGCTCTTGAAATTCGACCAGATTGTGGAGTTAGTCGTATGGTAAGGTTCAATTCATTAAGTTAGCTTTGTTAATAGAAATTACAACAAAATGGAAGAGTATCTCCTCTACATCTCTTTCTGATTTTTTTCCCTTTTTATTTAGGGACAACCAACATCCATCATTTTTTTTTGGAT
This sequence comes from Zingiber zerumbet, assembly GCA_037833815.1. Lineage (NCBI taxonomy): Eukaryota > Viridiplantae > Streptophyta > Magnoliopsida > Zingiberales > Zingiberaceae > Zingiber > Zingiber zerumbet. The sequence continues at coordinate 6,728 of JBBMJZ010026332.1, forward strand.
AGCTAATATTTCTTATAGATTCAATTTGCAAGTATTTTTTTCTTAATCTTTCCCATTTAAATTACTATGGTTCAGATGGTCGAGAAACTCTCAGCAAATGCACCTGATAATCAGACAAAGATTAAAGTCCTGAATGAAATTGCTAAAGAACATGGAATTAAATGGGAACCCAAAGCATTTGAAGAGCAAGCTCAGAAACCTAAGGATGACCTGCTGGTAAATTGCATTGTTCCTTCACTTTTTCATTCGATTTCTGTCAGACTCAAGATGCAATTAAGCCTAAGCTTCATGAATCTGTATCTGCACAGAGTGGTCCATCCTCTTTCAGTAGTATGGATAAAACAGAAATTAAATCGTCTGATACAAAAGCCTCTTTTGCTGGAAGCCAGAGCAATGAATCAATTCCCAATGTTAATCAGAATAATATGGCAACCCAACCACAAGGTATTGTAAGTTACTCCTAGTAAACATAACCCATCCTCTTTCAGAACATGCCTAAACTTATTTGTGTAGTAAATATATCAATTAAATTAGTTTACTGCCCTTGGTATTCTCTTCATAATAAATTATTCTACCTTAAATGAGATCTTTTTCTTGTATCTTAGTGGTCAAATCAACCCTTGCCAAGGAAGAGAGTGTTTCCTTCCATAGCTCATGGAACATGGAATTTAAGGATGCAACTTCTGCTGCTGAGGCAGCTGCCCAATCTGCTGAAAGGGCTAGCATGGCAGCTAGAGCTGCTGCCGAGTTAGCAAGCCGTGGGAATGTGTCTAGACCATCTTCTGGTGGATCATATGAACAACCTGCATATGTTGTCAAAAATGAAGGACCTCAGTCAATGAAAAACTCTTATGTGGGGAGCAATGACACTTCACATTTAAAAGCATCTGAGGATACTAGCCCGGAGGATTATCATTTTGTGAACCAAAAGGCGCCAGATCTGCAGAAGGATGACTTGGTACGAACAAGCAAATTAGCTAAAGATCAAACCTTCAATAAAAATCCTACCTCTAGAGAAAATCTGACATCAGAGAAGGCTCAGTTCACTGGCTTGTCGGTTGTTAATGCTACATCAGGGAATAATCTCCGTGAAGATAATGCCAGACCATATCATTATGTTCAGGAAAGCATTTCAGATCTAGGACCTGCATCCAAGATCGATAATGTTGATAGTGATCATGATGTTGCTGTTGTTGATGATGACAGCAGTCTGAACTATGAACATAGACCTAGCATGCTTCCTTCATTTCATTCTGATACTCTTGATGAATATAAAACTGTGGACTATCATGAGGATAAAACTGAAGCTGATTCTTCAGCTGGGCATTATGATGACTACAACAGTGATAATGATGATAACTGGAGGCACAGAGAGAGCAACTTGTTAGATTCATTTTTGCCACAACAAAGTAATGGACCTTCTAATCTCTTGTCAAACGTGGATTCTTGGAGCCAGAAGGAGAGTGTTTCTGGGTTTATGAATAATGAAGTCAACTCACAATCACACCAAACAGATTATTCAGATAAGACAAAGCAGGCTGACCTACACTCGGATTCTGATGACAATCTGCCACCAAAATATAACGTGCCAAAATATGACTCTGATCAATCAAGTTCTGAGAGTGAAGATGAGATGGAGAATCCTAATTTTATAGGGCATGGGAGATCAAGCAATTTCTTAGACACTGACAGCAGCTCCAATAAAGTTTCACTGGCAGCCCCACCTAGTCATGGAGCACATCTCATGGATGATACTATTGCACTTGATTCTAGTAACCAAAGAGTAACTGTCTTCCATGATGAGGAAATCCTTGAATTGGAAAGAGACTCTAATGATAAGAATCGGAGATCTGGCCTTAATGTACGTAATAGCCATCAATTTCAAAGTATTGGAAAATCCCACTCTAATGATGCAGGGGGAGGATCTACAGAAGAAGAATCAGTAAATACTTTGGTCTCAGATGAAGGATATGAAAGTGGGATCCTGAACTTCGGTAGATTATCTGGTGGATTCCGGAATAAAGGTAACACTCGTCCACCTTATGTAAGAAACATCAGTGCTGATGCTTCATCCAGGGCAACAATGAATTCAGATGATATTTCTCGCAATGATGATGAAATTACAATCAGTACATCTGAATTTTCAACGAGTATTGAAGCCACAAGTGAAGGAAAAACAAGTGGACATTTGCATACAAATACTTCCGGGACAAAGTTGAGAGCTTCAATAGCCAATGTGGACACTAGTCTTGATAGTGAAGAGCAGTTTGCAAATAGATCATCAGATGATTCTTCAGCAACAGGAAGATCAATTTATTCTCAGTATAGAAGAAGTTCTGAAGATTTGGACCATCCAGTTCAAGAATCACATCTCCAGCAACAAGAAAGAAAGGAGTACAAGGAATCTAATTCAAGATCATCATTGACAAACTACATAGACAGGGAGGAAGAGCAATCTTATTCTGCCAGTGTTAGACAGTCAAGAGATAGTATTTCTACCTCCGGAAGCCAGAAGTCGAGCATTACTCCTTCCACACAGAAATCAACTGACTCTGAGATTACAAATCAGAGGCTTAATAGTCAGATACTACATGCGAGGGCATCTTATGGCTCGAAATCCAGAGTGCCAATCAATGATTCCAATTTTGACAACAAAGAGGCAGAGGAGCTGGAGCTGCAATCTGCATCCATGAGTGGCAACAATAAGAGTGCTAAGCTTTCTCGAAGAACAAGACCCATACCATCAGTTGCTAAAGAAGATAAAGTCCCAAGCATCTCAGAACCAGTAAAGGAATCAAAGACCTCGCTACTGAATTCTGAAGGTGAATCTTCTTCTGCCAAAATAAAACACTCCAAAGGTTTACAGGACAGGGATAGTTCCAAACCTCGACAATCACACTCATCAGCCGAAGAACCATCAATGAAACATTCACAAACTGAGCCATCTGTTGGTAGCGGTCATTCTAAGCTACCTCAAAATGAGTCGAGGCGGCCTTCCGTTAAAGAAAATGAGAAATCTACCATGCCAAGTTCAGATGGGAAATCAATTTCACGTGAAGTCTCTTCTAAAAATTTGTCCCATGTTCATCCAAGGCTTCCTGATTATGATTCCATTGCTGCTCACTTTCAGTCACTCAGAGCAAATGTGCACAAGTAGGTGATATTGAGTCTTCGTGTTCTGTTTTTTGGAGAGAAATTTTTTTTATTATAACAAAAGTTAATTATGTTCATCCTAAGATCAGGTGGGATCCTTTCATCCGGATTTTATGGATTAGAGGATGGATTATAAACATTGATTGATTTTAATGGATCCTTCTTATTTAACAAATAGAATCCATCTAAATCAATTAATGAATATAATAATCCATCCTCTAAACTATAAAGTACCATCGAGAGAATCCCCTCTCCCTAATGACGGCCCCTCAGAGTCCGGTCTAGGTGTGTTGAAATTAGCAATGTAAACTTTCTCAATAGCTACCATTTGTCAATTTGCTACAGTAAGATGTAGTGCTGTTATTACACGTGGACCTCACTTGTAAGAGTTAGGCTGCGTTTGGTAGCATGTAATCTGTCTTGTAATGTAATCTAGATTACATTACAAAGTCGATTATTTCATTTGGTTTGATTTAAAACTTGTAATGTAATGTAATCCGGATTACAAAAGGTAGTGAAGATTTGTAATCTGGATTACA
>JBBMJZ010026398.1:0-10414 GCA_037833815.1 Zingiber zerumbet
AAAATACGTGACGCGGATTTGCCACGAGAGCGGTCCGCAGCAGTCCGTAGATTTTGGTCCGCAGCAGAACAAAACTCTCTATATATATATATATATATATATATATATATATAGTTAAGTTCATGAATCTACAAATATTGGACCAATATTCCAAGTGAAATATTATATATAAATTTTATAGTATTCTAAAGTGAAATAGTTAAAACAAAGATATATTTAATTCTCTCGAATATATTGACTAGTATTGTTATTTTGCATATTGCGTTGGACCATTCCAAGTCTACAATAGCCACAAGTGTTTACATTTGACGTGCATTAAATAAAATCGTCAATGAAATATTAAATTATGCAATTGCTTACATGACTTAGTCAAATAAGTAAACTAATAAATTATGTTAAATTTTAATAAATATCTTTGCAAGTTTTAGAGACGTATTTTAAGGGCACACTTGTGGACAGGCAAAAATATTATACTAGTGAAAATTTTTCAAAGAAAAAATAATTTAAGCAAAATATGTTTCACAAAAAAAAAACGACTACAAAAGGCCTTTTTTTACTTGATAACCAAATGAAATTGCTCCAACTTTAATAATATGTAAAACTTAAAATTTGTCATCTATTCATCACCACTGTTTCACAATATTGAGAAAGAATAAATTAGAATAAGCCTGAAAGGATATTTCTGTGACTTTATTCAAAATCAACTCTTACTTAATTTTATAAATCTATTCCATAATAATCAACTGATAATGTTATTTGGTCAGAATCTGACTAACTATATTGTACTTAATAAGTTATCATCAAGGATATTTTAGTAATATCATAAATATATATTAATTACATGCATATTTACTAAGTGTATTCTGATTGGTCAGATTCTGGTCAAATAAATTTATCCATAATCAACTCCCCAGCTAGTGAAAGGAAAGGTACTTTAACTAGGTCATAAAAAGGGAATTTAATGATTATGAATCCCAAAATTCATGTAACGATTGGGGTTCTTTTCTTAACTCTAAAGTAATGTTTTGAGTCTTCGCACATGTGATGCCTCCTTGGTTGGATCCAACTCACTATCCTCATTAATTAAAAAAAAATGATAATTATAAAAAAATATGAATTTATATTAAACAAATATTTTTTATTTTAAATAATCCAAATATTTAACTTCTACTATCCGACTAATCTGAAAGTGGACTTTTGGGCCCACTAACATGCCACCAAAAAATCTAAAGAAAAATCCTTACTTCACTAGTAATTCGAACTCTACGTAAATGTAAAAATGCCTAGTGTGATATTCAAATCCTCACTATATGAGAAAGACTTTGTCATTTTACCATCCATCGTTCAAGGTGAAATTTATTATCTTGACGATCTTTCATGATTGTCCTATATTATTGAGAGGGAGAAAATTAAGAAATCAATGCTAGTCATTATATAGGACGATAATTCTTTGAATTTTATCAAAATTCAACGCTTACTTAATTTTACAAACTTACTATATGATAACTAATTCGAATATGTCCCGAGCCACTTTACCGCCCACCGTATCAAAGGAGACACATAGGAGGGGGCTAGCATAGGCTAGGTCCCTCCTTATAGGGGTATACTACTTAGTCCAAATATTTTAAGTCTATTATAAATTTTTTAACTAGCCTGTATGTCTTTTTTTCTATATTAAGACTTTAAATTTAATCCAAGTTTGATGAGAAGTATCGTATAGTAGAATATAGTTTCAATGAACTTGATTAATTATATTTTTAGTGTGATTATTTTCTTTATATTTTTTTAATCTATTTTTTAATTTTATATTTTGTTAAAATACTATCATTATTATGATATGACAGACTTATTATATAATATGATATAAAATATTTTTATATAAAAAATAATAATTTATTTCAAATTTAGTTCTTATTGAAATAAAATCCTAATTTCGCTCCACATCGTGCCTTGATGTGTTGTTACTTATAAAATAAAAATATAGTTTAATTAATTGTGGAGTGGATTGATAATTATAAGGGTTGTTTCTTAATATTTTACTTTAAAGCAAATATCAAAAAAGTTTGGGGCTTTGCAGAAATAAGTACCCTCCCGGTCTCCCGCTTTACTTTGGGAGTGGAGGCGGCTTTATTAGTGGATTGCTAGTTGGCAAATAAAAATAAAAATATTGAAAATTTTCAGCTTTCAGGGAACCTTCTTAAAAGAGGCAACTCCATTGGATCGCATTATTCATCCGAGCTTGTTGTTTGTGTTCTTCTTTACTTTCTCCTCTGTCTCGTCGTCTTTCACAGCTCACCGCCACCCCATTACCATCTTTGCTTGTTCTGTGGGTGCACGGGTAGTCTTTTTTTGTCTCCTCGTTATCTGTTTCCTTCTTTTTCTATCCTCTTCCGGCCATCAATTACTTTCACATCTCGCCGCACGAGTTGTGAAACAGAGAGCAGGGCGAGTGAGGCGTAGAAGGGGGAGAAGAACGATGCTGGGTGGAATTCTAGGTGGGAAATTCTTCAACAAATGGTAAGAATTAATTCTGTTTCTTGGTAAAGTTTGGAGCTTTTGTTCTTGGTGGTGGATATTCACGATGGATCGACTGGGCGGCAGCAAGCACTCGGCGAAGAACATAAGGGCGAGGATCGGGCCGATACGAAGTAAGAAACAGGCCTCGGTGCGGTGGCTCAAGAAGGACGTCGCCGACCTCATCGCCGCTGGGCACGAAGCGAACGCGTACGGAAGGGTAAGAGTTTCTTTTCGCTTTCAAGAAATTGCTAATAATGAAGTTTTTTTGTCTTTGAAATTAAAAAAAAAAGAAGAAGAAGAGGAAATTGGATGAATGCTAAGGTTCCCCCTTTCCTCGAGCTCATTTTGGTGTAGGTTTCCTTGAAAGATCTGTCGCGACTGTAGTTCCTGTGTTTTTTGTTTAAGCATAAGAGATCGAGTAAAGGGCTGGTTTCTAAACACTTCCTAATTGGAGGATTTGCGTTCAGGGCATGTGCTCAATTTCCTGTTCAAAATGAGAGGAAAAAAAACTTGTTTTTAACATTCCTGCATATTGTGTTTCTGCTCTTGATTGTTTGGTTTCGCCCTTCATGTTTCGATGTTAAAAAGAATTGCTTTAGAGCATTTTATATCTGATATTTCTGTTCTTAATTTGCTTGGCTTATTTATTTCTTCTAGCTTTCTTTTAAATATTATATATTTACTTTTGGTCTTGGCAGTTTTCTCCTCGCGCGCAATAGGAAGACTGCATTATTTTGTTTATTTGTTGCAAATCAGCATAGAGGGAAGATAACTTCCATAATATATAAATTTTGGGCTGATAGGAAATTGGTAGGTTTTAGTTTGACCTTTTGGGTTTAGGTTTACTTCATCAAGTTAGGTCCTCCTACCAGTTAAACTTTATTTGGGCTTGGTTTAACCACTTTTCTATGAATGTTTATGACTTCCAGCATGATTTATAAACGACAACAAACTGTTGCCATCAAGTATTCAACATCACTGATGAAATGATCTGTCTTTGTAAGTGTCTATGGTGTAGTTCAACTAATTTGTTTCATGCTGAGTAGATTTTTCACCATCTTATATTCATAAATCTTTAAGCAACGTCAATAATTACTGATATTGCTCCAATGGCCAATCTATAGCGATTTATACTGCATTCCGTTTTCTAACCCTTTTTCCAGTCCTGAAACAAATTATTCATGTTGTTTCTTCTTTTGCTTCTTGTCACAGATTGATGCTCTCATGGTTGAGATAAACAACACATCGTGCTATGACATAATAGATCAGTGCTGCGAGTACGTCTTGAGCCATCTTCCAGATCTGCAGAAGCAGAGGTATAGAGCTTTCATACATTTAGCTGTATACCTATCCAAAGATGTGATACAATACTTCATGTCTTCTGATAGTGCATAAACAATAACTTATTACCTTAACCATACAACTTTTGCCCTTATTCTATCTATTTAAGCTCAGGTCCTTGAGATCTTACAAAGAATTTTAGGGTGCGTTTTGTTTACACATTTTTTATTTTCATTTTTTGAAAAATGCACGTTTTCTAGAAAACAGAAAATGACTTTTCTGCGTTTTTCGTTTTCTTAGAAAATGCTCTCTCTTTTTCTTGAAAATGAACGTGGAAAATGCAAACCAAACACGTTTTCCATTTTCTCAGAAAATGAAAATAGACAACAACATGAAAAATGCAAACCAAACACTCCCTTAGTTTTCTTTTTCTTGTAAAAAACTGAAACTATGTACTGAGAACTTGTCGGAATCTGTTTTTTATTGTGGAATCAAACTGATCCTTGCTGCTAAAAGATATATCTACTAGATGAATTTGGTTTTGATTTTCCATCCCTTTGTCAGATTTATAGTTGTTAGGAGTTTTGCTCTCTTTTCAACAAAAAAAGTTGATTGTCTGTTTTAGTGTACTCACAAGCCGAATTGAAATACTATTTCGGAAATTTGGTCATCTTTTGGTGATATACCGACATTGATTTTGCAATGAGGAGAAAGGATTGTTAATCTTCATGTCTTTTTTTACTTCTGATAATTGGCTATCCTTGGCCACTTACTTTTTTATTGATTAGATTACTGAGTGCAGTTTTTGTGTTTCTCTCTTATAGGGAATGCCCTCAAGAAGCCATGGAAGCAATAGCAACTCTAATTTTTGCTGCTGCGAGATTTTCAGATTTACCTGAGTTGTGTGATCTCAGGCATGTGTTTACAGACCGATACGGGAGTTCATTGGACCTATCTATAAATGCTGAGGTGCTAATCCTTCTCCATATTGTAAAGAAAAAGGAAATTGTTAATTTCTTTCTTCCTCTAATCTTTGTTAATTTTTTGTCCAGTTCGTTGACAAAATTCAAAAGAAGTCATTTTCACGAGAAATGAAGTTGCAGCTAATGCAAAGTATTGCTGAAGAGTTCTCTGTGAGATGGGATTGTAAAAGACTTGAGCACCAATCAAGCAGCAATGCTAAACCTGCACCTGTAAGATTTTCTGAGCCTATTGATTTTTCTGTCTGCCTATTATGTAATCTGTTTTGCATTATACAATAACAATGTCACGTGAAGAAGTTGTGTTTAAGAAACCCTAACTATTTCTGCAGGCTAAACTGAGAAGAGCTACTACTGCTCCAGATACTAGAAACAAGGAAGCATCACCAGTTCAGGCTGCAAGGAAAGAACCAGTTCAGGTTGGAACCAAAGAAGAGGTTCTATCCATGGAAAGACATCGTTCAAATCCTGCAAGTGTTGTACGAAAAGAGGCAATAGAAGTGGAGCCGAAAGACATTCATGTTGTTTCAACAACCAAAAATGGTACATTCAATGATCATGTGAACACTGAGAGATCAGAACCATCCCAGAGCAGCAATGCAGTTCCACCATACATTAAACCAAGAAGAAACAATTATGAAACCCGTAAAGATGACGGGTCTAAAGATGGCCTTCGACCAACAAGGACTATGCAAAATGAGACGGATTTCAGTCTAGACAAACGAGAAGTCGTCTCGTTGAAATCTTCAAACGCAAAACTAGCTAGTGTATCTCCTGCAGAAGTTGGTTCAGCAAAATCTCAGAATGCAAAAGCAGTTAATGTGGCTCCTGCAGAAGCTGGTTCAGGGATATCCCGGAACATAAAGCCAATTGATGTGGCTTTTGTAGATGCTAAAACAACTGATGATGGATACTTTGTGCGCAAGAAGGAAGGTAACAGCATGGCTTCTCCATTCCCTAATTTGAATGGTATCAAAAATGATCACCATGTGGAAGAAAAACATCACAATCTCCCTGAATATGATAGGTTGCCTACACAAGAAGGGTTAGACAAGCATTCTATCAGACCAACAAAAAGCAATGGCTATGTGATTCCACCTTATGTCAAGGCAAAGATCAATAATGCTCCAACTATGAGTGATACTTCCTCCGAGAGAGACCAACCAGCTCAAAACATACTTGCTTCAGCTAATGACAAGGTTGATGGTAGCAAGGATACAGGTCATTTGAGCAATGGAGTTTCCTATGTCGAGAAGCCCAGGCCAGTGTCTGTGAGGAGGAAAATCCAGAAGCCACCCATTGTGGACACTGACAAGGGTGTCATCGATCACAATAAGCCCGCAGACAATGCCCTGGGCGGCCAAAGAGACTATGAAGGCCGGCAGAAGACTGATAAAGATGACAAGTATTTTGAAGAAAAGATCACAATTAGAGAGTCAAAAGTACCAATTGATGATGAGATGGAATGTGCAATAGACTATGGCAATCTCTTGCCTCGCCCATTAAATGGACGAAGAAGACATGGGGGTAGGCCTTCTGGTGCTACCTACAACGAGGAAGAAATAGCCATGGATAAGCTTTTGCGGCACTACTCAAGGAAGGGGACAGCGAAAACACCCAGCAGGGAAAGCACAAGGACCACAGCTCGTACAACCAGTAGTGTCAATCAAGATAGAGTTGAGTACCCCGGTACTGATGAAACTTATTCGACCTCAAGGAGGACATTTGCTCCATCGCAAAGAACCACTTCACTACCACCGGAACCAGTAAGCACACCTGAAACCAAGGCGCCTGCTCGGGCTACTTCAATGCAGCCTGATCTATCGAATCTCAACGGTGGTCGAGTGCATCCCAACATGCCAGATTACTCTCAGTTGGCTTCACGACTTGCTGCTTTAAGGAACACATGAAATGGTAAGCGCCATGGTATTGCTCTCACACCTACACCCATGGGCACTCTCCTTATCCTTTAGAAACACAATTGCTACCGCATTTCAATCGATTCATTTTCTAAATGAATTTGTTTCTCTAATATACTGTAATCGGTTTTTGTCCCTCTTTGTATATGATATTTCTGGAACTGTGTTTTCAGTTTTGTATAACCATGCTTCAGATGAGTTGAATACAATGAGCCAGCACGCTTGCTGTCTTCCTCTTGCTTGTAGCGACTTGTTAACATTCAGTTGAGTATATTTGATGGAGAATGGAGATTGTTGACTACTGATCACTATAAAAACATAAAAACACCTACTAATTAGAGCGTACTTTATTTTAAAATGATCTACTAGTAAGAAAACGGAGATTATCGCATCCCAACTCTATTAACTATAATACTAATACTACAAATCAAATTATAATTCTAAAATTTAAATAAAATAAATTGAGAGCCTAGTGCGGACAAAACAGGTCGAGCAGTAAAGACGAATTTATTTGGCGAGTTACGTCGTGCGAACGAACAATCATTCCCTTTTACCAAACTGAAAATATATGAATTATGAAATGCAAAAGGCATTAATATTATTTTACACACCATATATCTGAATTCCATAGACAATTCCTGAAATGATAACTACAAAATTATAAGCATCAGCTTTGATTGGAATATGAGTGACCATTTGACACTCAAACAAAACATGTTTCAAATTAAAAAAATAATAATAATACTACGGAGAAGAAAAGCAAGGCTATGGAACGCTGCAGCTGCTTGTATCTGCAAATCCTAAACTCACGTTAGATATTGTCATGGAGCAAAAGAAGATGCAGTGATCTGTCTTAACTAATCATGTTTACTTACCAAAATCTTTGGGACACTTTTTCTTTTCTCACTAGTTTTGATCTTGAGAGGTGTGTCTCGTCCATGTTGATACATTGTTGTTTCTTGAATCTTGGTTGCCGGCCATCAGCTTACTGTGATTTGCAGCAGCAGTTGCTTCCAGAACAGGCTCTAATGTCCATCTATTTGAAGGACAAGCAAATTTGTCAGTTGAGATTCTGTATCTACGATAAACATCTTCAAAATTATCAGAAACCTTCAATTCTGATCTAAACAAGAGGACTTGAGGATACCCACCCCGTCGGGAAGTTGCTGTCGTAGCGGGCCTCGGCGCGGAGCCACCACAGCAGGACCTTCCTCCCGCAATTTCCCAGCGGCTCAACGAACGAGGCATCCTCCAACAGACACAGCGGGCTGTCGATATCCTCGCCCTTCTTCCCCACCTCGTCGAGGTTCCTCACCCAATCCGGCTTTTCCTTGGCTGCTCTCCACAGCAACCTCGAGTTCAGCATGAACCCTGCCCACTCCATCTTCGCCGGCAGCACGGTCTTGCCGGCTCCGATGAAGGTGGCGCCGGTGTTGGGCAGGGGGTTGTAGGTGTGCCATCCGACCAAGTGGCCCGAGGAGTTGCAAGCAGGGCCTTGGATTGGCACAGGGGACTTGTGATCCTCGCCCCTCGAAGTTGATAGCCCGGTAATGTGAGTGAGGATTCTCATAGAGATGGCACCCATCCACTTCACTCTCTGCGCCTCGTCGAACAGCTCCATGCTGTGCACATTGCTGTCGTCGGCGAATACCACGATCCCGTCCATTCCCCTGTCTCTCACCACTCTGTTTTATGGAAAAGGCAGTAAAGATCCAAGTTTTATACCGAGGTCCCGATCAAGATCCAATTTTGATTATTTAGAGGGAGAGATAATTCACCTGAGAGCGTGGAGGCGCATACGGGACTCGGTGATGCGCCGGTAGCGTGAGTCTTCAGGCATGGGATGGGGGAAGGGGACGTGGAGAAAGTGGAGACCGGAGCGGGCGAGGAAGGCGGCGGTGTCATTGGATCGGCTGCTAGCGGCCTCGACGACGAGCCAAGTGAGGGGGAAGGGGACGAGGAGAAGGGAGTGGAGGAGGCCAGTGAGGTGGAGCGTTTGGAAGGTGCGGGAGTATGTGGGCGTGACGACGATGAGCGGCCGTGGACTACGTACGCCTTGCTGCTGCCGCTGCTCCCGCTGCTCCCGCTGCACGCGCTCGATGATCCAGTGCGCCCGCATGGTCTCCTCGGAGTCCGGGTGTGTCCACGGCCGGATGCGGATCCCGTGCCGCCCTACCACGACGCGGCTCTTCATCGAGTTCTGCTCCGCCTCCGTAGGCGGAGGCGGAGGAGGAGAGGAGGCAAGCATGAGAGCTCGCATCTGAGTCGTCGTTGTCGTGGTGTTGGTCACGGCAGCGTGGAGGACGGGGACGGATGTGAAAACAGAGGAAATTGTCGTTGTGGAGGAAGGAGAAAAGAGTAGGACGAAGACGACACGAGAGAAGCGGAAACCGAGGAAGACACTGATGACACAGCAGACGCCATGGAGGACGATCCAGAACGCCGCGGTAGGGGAACGAAAGACGCTCTCGGCAGCGGATGCAGCGCCGCCGCCGCCTTCTCCGCCTAAGCCAGAATCCACTTGGCGGTGACTGCAGCGCCGGCTTGGCTGGCTACTGAGCAAAGATGGCTTCATATATTCGCCTTGATCTCTCCTTAGTCCTTATTACCCTTCTTTCTCCTCCTCGATCAAACGGAATCGGAAGAGCTAGATTTAGACCGGTGGTGGAGTAATCATTGAGCAAGAAAGAAGCGGAGGAAGAAGGGCAATGCTTGCGATTGAAGCGAGGCCATGGTTAACAACAGCAGAAGCAGAGGGAAAGAGGAATCATTGATTAGATCTGGTGGAGAAAGGAGAAGATGAAATCAAAGTTCATTATTTGCTGTCACCGTTCAGATTTGGCAAGTTGACGCGTGATGCATCCTCTCTTCCTCATTCTTCAAGGCTCAACCAAATTCATGTTTTTTTTTTGTTTTTTTGCCAATGTAAAATGAATCACTATGATTTTATTTTAAAATTTTGTATAAATTAAATGATCCGGTCTAGAATATGAGTTAGATGAACATCGGATGATTTGTCGTAGTGGTTGATGGAGGGGTGACTGTGATACCTTTCTCGTATGCCTCTGTAAGCACGGACCCTTATGTGGCGCTAACTCGTGGTGATGATCTGGCTGGCGGTACCTGAGCTCTGCACACACTCAGACGAGCCCACGAAGTGTTAGAAGTCAGAAACCAGAGAAAAAGTCCCCTGAGCAGGTCTTCTGACGCTCAAGTTAGGTCCCTTTTCCTAGAAGAAACAATGTACGAAGAAGAAGGAAAAAGTAGAAAACAAGTGCGAAAAGATGAGATCGCGTACCTGTGTAAGGGAGATGATCTCCCTTTTTATATTACAGTGCGTACTTCTGAAATCTTATGAGTGTCAGGGAATGTCGGGTATCAGGATTTGTCTGGTGATGAATGACAAGTGACATCCTCTTATAGACCGAAGGAAGGTTCTATTAGACGAGGACCACAGACCATTGGAATATATCCTGATATACAACATTTATTCCCTGACAAGTGGTTATGATTCTCTAGCCCATTATCATGTAGTGTCCTGTCGACTGGGTATGGCTGAGAAAATCTCCAGATGCCCCATAGTTGGAAGACTCGATCTGGATGTAAATGAGCGGTTCGCGAGATCCCGACCGGGAGTATCATGCTCGTATATACAGACCAGGTTGAGAAAACTCACCCTGTAGGGATAGTTCAAGCTTTTCTCTAATTGTTCCTCAT
>JBBMJZ010026424.1:0-10413 GCA_037833815.1 Zingiber zerumbet
CATCCGTCAACGATCTGAAGCCGCACTCCACATCGCCATCCTCTCTAAAGCAAGGGATTGGATCTTAAAGAATCATATTTCTCTCAAAGGCAAAGTTTTCTTCTCCCTTCTCATATTGGATTAGAAACTTGCATACTTTTATGTCTTTTGGATCCATTCTCTTATTTATGGAGTAGTTCTTCAAACTCTAGGTCATAGGGAGTAGTTGTGATGTGATTGTTGATGTAAACACTATATATTTGGTAATTTTCTATTCCATGACACGTGAGTGTCTTGTTCATGTCTGATTAAATGCTTGTGTAAACTTTAATTATATATATGTGTGTGTTGTTTGATGAACATATTGTATTGATTGGTCACCACATAGAGGGAACGTTCGAGATCGTATGACCGGGGGGGCCTTCATGACAAAGACCGAACATCTCGAGCGTTGCTTTAAAATGGAGGTCAATTATCTACAAGAAATTATCTATATATTTAACAGGATTCTCCCTATCTAGTGTTAAAAGGGATTTGTATAACCTAAAGACATATGATCGGGGGGAGGGGAGCTCATGTGACAGGAGGTATCCCTTTAACTGGACTCTCTAAGTTACCTTCTCTACTTCAGGCAATCGATACTCATGGGGAGAGACACTCTGGAGCATCAGCTCAAGAGGATCGCACCGGTACATAATAGGGAATTCATACAAGTCATACACCTAGAGAGTAGGAGATTACCAATATCGGGTACATCAACTAGCATTGCAACAAAAATGAAGCCCTAAAGTTGTCTTTTCAAACCAACTACAATCACTTATACCTCTAGACTTCTACTTATATCTCTCTCTATATATTTCTCATTCCTCAGTCCTAGGATTATAATCAACTTTCATAAGTCTAGATAACTTCCTCTACCTACTCGACTAGTGCTTAACCACAATCCCTATGGTTCGATTTTTTTTTATTACTGACGATGTAGTTGTGTATTTGCAGTGATGTAACACTTGGTCTCTAGCTAAGACTTACTTCATGTCTAATTCTGAATCATGACTTTAGATGCCTACTTTCACTAGGATTTAGTCACTGTCTGGTTTATAATCAGAACTTTAACATCTATCAAGTATTTATATTGGTAAACTTGACATAACTAATTACGTCACAATTAATCTAACTTTAATTTTAATTATATATCAAAATTTTAAATTTAAATAGTGTGCACTCAACACTGTCAAGATGGTGCTCTAGGGATCCAAAAATGACAATGACGGCCCGTACTTAAAAAAAAAAAACAAAAGCTTTAAAAACTGAATAAATTATCATAAATACTGAAATTTAAAACTCATTACAACAAAGTAAAATTCTAAAACATAGGCACTCAAAACCCCCTGGTCTTTTATGCTTGTAACTTGTGAAACTCAGTCTCATAGAGAGGTAAAGCTTGTGAGAATCTCATCATAGAACAATTGAAAGGCATGAGACGAGAAAGATACTCTTAAAACAAAAGAGAAGTTAAGCCCAAGAACAAGGGTATGTTCTAGGTGAAGCTTATGCCAATTAAGCTTCAATCCAATTGTTTGGATGAACAAGTATGAGTAGTAGTTTGAGAGAGTAAGTTTTCTTTTTTCATTCTTTAGTCAACTTGACAATTAGATGTAACTTTATTCCGTAATTTATCTTTCTTCGTATAATTTAAGGATGGACTGTGAAAAATATCTAAAATAAACATAATCATTTTCTGCTATAGTTGAGAGAATAAGTTTACATGGACAATTTTTGTAAAAAAATGAGACAAAGTACCTAAATTTTAAATAAAAATAGAATATCCATGTAACACCTGGGATTAATTGTTTGTCTTTTTTTTCTTAAAAATAATCTTCAATGTGATCGATCATTCAACAAGTTTAATCTATTTTTTACAAAATAAATAAATAGATAGATATTTTTTATTTTTATTATCATGAAAAGAATATCATAATTTTAAAAGATATTAAAATAATATCTCATCTTTTTTTTTTTTTTATCATAAAAACAATCTTATTATAACATCTTTATCACAAGTTTAACTAAATTTTTTATAATATAAAGTGAAATTACTTTTATTTGATCAAAATGTTTAAACATGAAATACTATTATAACAAATATTTTCATTTAATTTTGTTCCAACTTAATTAATTTTTTTTCAACATGATCAAATTAGCTTTAATACTATTATAATAATAGTTAAATTACTACAAATATAATAATTTTGATCAAAATTATCAACAAAGTTATTATAACATGCAATAATTATGATTAAAATTGTTACATGTTGTAAAAGGTTTTTGACTAAAACTATTATAAGTAATTTTGATTAGATTATTTTTTATTATAATAATTTAGACTAAAATTGTTGTACAGTATATGGGTGTAGTAATAAGTTGTAGCATAATATTAAAATAATAGTATTTTTAAATATATGAACCGTTATTTTAATATTTTTTAAAATTGAAACAATGCTTCAAGAATCAAGAGCGGCTGCCGGCGCTTTTGTTTTTTGTTTTTTTTTAAATACTAATAATAATTTTAAATTTTTACTTTTTTTTTTAACGGGTCATTCATTTACTTACCATTTACGCGGCCCGGTGGAATCCGCTCCCAACAATTCGCCCCTCCTTCCGAAGCCTCGATAAACTTCCACCTTGCCAGATTCGGACCCTCGCTGATGGATCCTCCCCCGCCGTCCATTTCCGGCGGCCGTCGACTATCTCGGAGGGCAGTGAAACGCACCAACTACGACGAGTCCCTTCAGGATTCCTTCCTCCACGACCACATCGGCGGGCCCCGCCGTCGGAACCGGCGAAACCTGACCGCCGCTGAGCGCCAGAGCGAGACAGAGACAGAGGCCATGATCGCCGTCTCCTTGGGTTTCCCCATCGATTCCCTCCTCGAAGCTGAGGTCTCCGCGGGGGTCGTCGACCTGACCGACGACGGTGCCGCTCAGAACGACTACATCGTGGTCCGCAACCACATCCTTGCCCAGTGGCGCTCCAACGTGCGCTCCTACCTCTCCAAACCTGAAATTAGAGAGACAGTCAGCAGGCAGTACGACCACTTAATCTCCAGCGCGTACGATTTCCTTTTAGAGCACGGCTACATCAATTTTGGTGTATCTCCCGCCATCAGGGCCCAGCTTCCCGATGAGCAGGACAAGGGATCTGTTATCATAATAGGCTCTGGACTGGCAGGCCTTGCGGCCGCGAGGCAGCTACTTAGTTTTGGCTTCAAAGTCCTAATTTTGGAAGGTCGGGATCGTCCCGGCGGTAGAGTATTCACCACGAAGATGGGTAAGAACCACAGCTCCGCATCTGTAGATCTTGGAGGCAGCGTCATCACTGGCATTCACGCCAATCCCCTTGGAGTCTTGTCGAGGCAGCTTGGCATACCTCTCCACAATATCAGGGATTCATGTCCCCTTTTCTGGCCAGACGGCACAGCCGTGGATCAGAGAATGGACGCTGAGGTGGATTTGGTATTCAACAAGCTTCTTGAAAATGCTGCTCGATTGAGGGAGGTTTTAGGAGAGTCCGCCAATGACATTTCACTAGGTTCGGCAATTGAGCGCCTACAGAAGTTGTATGGTGTTGCCAGGAAGATCGAGCAACGAGAGCTTCTTGATTGGCATCTTGCAAATTTAGAGTACGCCAATGCTGGCAACCTCTCAGATTTGTCTCTTGCCCACTGGGACCAGGATGACCCCTATGAGATGGGTGGTGATCATTGCTTTCTTGCTGGAGGTAACTGGAGATTGATCCATGCACTGTGTGAGGATGTGCCGATATTGTACAAGAAGACAGTAACTCGGATTGCTTTTGGAGAAGGAGGAGTGGAAGTTGTGGTTGTTGGTGGGCAAAGTTTCCAGGCTGATATGGTTCTTTGCACTGTGCCTCTTGGGGTCTTGAAGAGCGGGACTATAAAGTTTGATCCAGAATTGCCTCCTCAGAAGTTACAGGCAATTGATAGGCTGGGATTCGGGTTGCTAAATAAGGTTGCAATGATATTTCCTTGCGTATTTTGGGGGGAGGAGATCGACACATTTGGATGTCTCAACAAGGAACGAACTAAACGTGGTGAATTCTTTCTTTTCTATGGTTACCATACTGTTTCTGGTGGTGCGGTGCTTATTGCGTTGATTGCAGGAGAAGCTTCCTTGAACTTTGAACAAAGCAATCCTCTAACTTCACTTCACCATGTTCTCAGCATTCTTAGAGGTATTATGTCTGTAGCCTCCTTTTCCTGCAGTTGAAGAACTCCAATTTTCTTGAGCTTTTGTTCATATAACACCAGGATGTGCAAAACTAGTCTATATCAATGCAATATTTTGGTAAAACGAGTCATTTGGACTGCTGTGCTACTTTTGGAATGCATGCTAAACTTTTGGTAAACACTTTGATCAACAAATTCTATGACTGAAAACTTGGTTTTCCATTTAGGCCTCCTATTTTTACCTGCTGACTGCTGTTCTGGAACCTATGCATGAAAATTCATTTTCCTTGACTTCTATGATTTGATACAGAAGAGGCCTTAGTAACTTTATGAAAAATGCAGGTATTTATGGTCCAAGGGGGGTTTCCGTGCCTGATCCAATCCAAACAATCTGTACAAGATGGGGAGAGGACCCCCTTTCTCGTGGTTCTTACTCTCATGTCAAAGTTGGGTCATCAGGTAATGACTACAATGTCCTTGCAGAAAATGTTAAGGGACGACTCTTTTTTGCTGGGGAAGCTACAAATAGAGAATATCCTGCAACTATGCATGGCGCCTTCTTAAGTGGACTAAGGGAAGCTTCATGCATTCTTCAAACTTGGAGGGAACAGTTTGTGAACAAATCTATTTCCAAGAGGTTCTTGCAAAAGAACCTAAGATTGTGCAGTGATATTCTTGTAGACTTATTTAGGAGTCCTGATTTAGAGTTTGGAATATACTCATTCGTTTTTGATCCCTCTACCACGGACGATCTGAATGCGATGGGTCTTATGAGAATCACATTTGGAAATTTTAAATGTGAAGACTCGAGGAAACACAGTTTAAATGAAAAACTGAATGGACATTGTCAGTTGTCAGAACTTCAGGATCAAGAATTCCATCTGTTTGCCTGTGTATCTAGAGAGGGAGCACACCAAGTAAAATTGGTGAGTGGTGATGATAAGGCTAGATTACACTTCCTTAGCAAAAAGTTTGGCATACAATTAATGGGGTTTAGTGATACATGTAATCTCAGTCATTCCTTGATTGTTAATATTTCTTGTGCACGGAAAAGCCATTACAGAAAACTCCGGACCATGCATCACAAAGTTCACTTGTAGCATTTACCAGCCATGTAAAACGTCCATTAACTAACGTTGATTCCTCAAGGACATGTCTCGTCCAATAGCATCTTTAGTTGAAACTAGACATAGGGCCCATGTACTACCTCATCGTTTTAGAAATGTACACTAGCCTCAGAATTCCATTCTTTTGAATATATGAAAAAGTAGCTAATTTTTTTATTACCAGTTCAGTACAATTTAATTTATTGGGTTAGTGTTAATATCTACATGTTCAGATCATTAGGGATGGAAATTTATCAACAAAATACCAAGCAAAACCAACCAATATCAGTCATAATAAAGAAATAGTACTCTTGACCAATCTTCTCTTTTGTTGCTTCTGCAGCAACTGAGCATGCGAGCCCTTCTTGGATTACAATCTACATTTATTTATTTTTTTACTTCTTTCTCTATACATTAGTCCCATGTTTTGATTCTTTTGAAATGATTATGTATAAGAGTTTTCTTTTGCATGATACTTGTTCACTAATCTTGTTTACTTGTAGTTGCACATTTTGCTAAATCATTACTGCATATGCAGCTAAATTTTCCAAGCTAATATTTATCTAAGCCAATCATGCTAGTTTAGCAACCCTAAACTGATCAGCTTAAATGCTCTAGAATTTGTTAATCCATGAATATCAACACTTTAAAAAATGTATATCTAGAAGAATCCGAAAATGATACTTCTCTTGGTGCATAGATACTTTATTTGTTTATTATTTTGCATAGACACGCTTAATGCTATTCAATTCAAGATATCTTCTTTGCTGACTATTTCCATATAGCCATCTGCATTCCAGTTTGGCTTTTGCTTAAGGATTAGATATAACAAACATGCTATAGACTTGGCGGTTACAATTTGAAGATACTGGAAACCTTGTGCATAAGATGCTTATGAAATTAACACAAATTAGAATTGATACAGGAGGTCAACCATCGACAATATTGCTCAAGAAACCATTGAGTACGATTAAGTAGTTTGTTAAATGTCAAAAAGAGATGAATTTTCCAATTGGTTGTGCTTGCAAAAGTTGAATTATTAGTAAAATCTGTCTACAAAGTAGGGAGGTTTTTACAGTCTATAGACACTCTTTTTTGTGGATCAGCTAGCATTCAGAATTTGAAATTTTGGCATTTCTTTGCTATGTCAGATTATAAACAAGATCCCGAGAGTCTTACCTGAGTATCACTCCATCAGATGAATATTTTGATAAAATGTTAATGATATTATTTATGGATGTTGGAGTATGGATTCAGAATTGGTTTGGCAGGTTGTCTATAATGAGATAACAATTTGAATTACTTCTCTAGTTTCAAGAACTAGAAGTATTACTCACATAACCTAGGGAGAGACGGTAAGAGGTGCTTGGAGTGAGTGTAATCACCTTTTGCTACAAAAGAACTAGAAGTATTACAATGCATGAAGTTTTGAATACAAGAATATTTTC
The DNA here is from genome assembly GCA_037833815.1 of Zingiber zerumbet. NCBI lineage: Eukaryota > Viridiplantae > Streptophyta > Magnoliopsida > Zingiberales > Zingiberaceae > Zingiber > Zingiber zerumbet. The sequence goes on from JBBMJZ010026424.1 coordinate 6,780, forward strand.
ATTATTTAATTATGCTATTGGACTTTTTTTTTTTTAATTAGGCAATATAGGAGATGTAGTAATGTTAGAAAATTATAGTTTTTGCATTATGATTAGTATTAATTATACTTATAGTGTTTTTATGAAGGGGAGCTTTGGCATAAGATGAAATTGTTGCCATGTGACCTTAAAGTCACGGGCCTGAGTCGTGGAAACAGACTCTTGCAAAATGTAAGGTAAAGATGCGTACAATAAATTCAACGTGGTTTGACACTTCCCCGAGACCCTATACTAGTGAGAGCTTCGTGCATCAGCGAAGATTGATTAGTGTGGAGCTGTGTGAAGCTTCCACTTTAATAAAGAGATCTAACTTGATATTAATTGAAGTCAAACATAATGATCATTGTACCATTTTATGCTTCTTTAAGATAGTTTTATATAAAGATGAATGGATAACCATAACTTTTAACATACAAAAAAAGGGGGAAATTGAGGCTATGAAAATTTGATGAACTCAATCTTAAAAAAGAGATTGGAGTTCTGCTAGAATCGTGAGGAAAAGTTTTGCTAAGATAATGAACATTTTTACTAGTGTCGAAGGAACAATGATTAGGCATATATAATACATAGAGTAATTATTATATGTCACTCCTTGATTATGTCTCTATATCCTTTACTCTTAGTTGGTATATATTTGAGAAATTTATCAAGTAATTATAAATGGGCAAAAATTAAAAGAGCATCCCTTATTATCGTTTATGTTAAAAGAGTATACTTTTTAAACAAAATATTAAAATAACACCTTATCATATTTTCCATCCCAAAAATACCTCAATGCTGTTAAAATAGCTACAGGTATAGCTGCTACACTCGGTTAAAGTAAAATAGTTCAATTTATCAAAATTACTATACATAAAAAGAAAACTATTATGTCAAAATATTATTTATTAACTTGGTCAAAATTGATCAAATATAATCAAAATGGTTTCAACTTCGTATAAATTACTTAAAATTGATTAAAATAGTTTTCTAACTCGGTCAAAATCGCTTGTTATTGTTGTAACTATGACCAGAATTGTTAGAGCTTGTAACAACTATGGACATAGCTACTATACTGTGGATTCTAGCCGGTATAATCATAAAAAATGCTCCAACTTGGTCAAAATTACAACAAACGAAACATTGTTATATCAAAATATTCTTTATTAACTTTGTCAAATTACTTAAACTTAGCAAAATCTTTCCAATTTAATTAAAATTGTTTCCACACTATTATAGCAGCTATGACCATAACTATATTAAAGTTATTTTTAACAAGTTTAGCCATTTTGGTTAAGCTTGAGCAATTTTTACCACGTTGGTAAAGATTATTTTGACATAACAATGCTCCATGTATTATAATTTTAACTAAATTGGAGCAATTTTTTTTATAGGAAGTAAATATCATTAACCAACAAAATGATGTATGATCCTGTCCGAAAGTCGAAGGAGATGGATGCTGGGTACGTGACCGCGTGTAGACTCCGCTCGAATCTACAGTCATAGACTATGCCAGTGCTGAGCCAAGGAAGGGGTCCCGGCGTTGGCCCGTTGAAACTCAAGTCAGTCACCGGCGATAAATTAGAAGCAAGCATAGCAAAGTGAACAGTAGCAACAACTATTGCGCATGCCTCCGTTGAAACTTGAAACCCCCCCCCCTTTATATAGAGTTCTTGTAGCGCGCGTACACGCTTCTCAAAGCTTTTCCTGAAAAAGCGTGTTAGTAAAGTGTCCCTGACACAGTACCTTAACGGGCCAAGCATATCTCTGAAGTGACAGCGGAAGCTTCCGCCGTACGATCTTCGGTCTGACCATGCCGCCTGTCGGCGGCACTAACACCCAAAAGGATAGCATAAGACGGCGTGTTGTCTATAGCTGGGCTGAGCGGGATAGCCGCTCGACTCGGATCTCCACTGTTCGTCCGGATAGCGTAATGTATCTATTGCTGTGCCGAGTGGGATAGTCGCTCGGCCAACATTCCGCTATTCATGTGTTGCGTTTGTTACTAAGCCGAGCGAGATAGCCGCTCGACATGTAATCCACTGTCTGCTCGGCTGGTGTCGACTCTTGCTGCCAGGCCGAAGGAGGAGCAGCTCGGTCCTGTTTCTGCATATCGTATCCTTGGTTTATTAAGCGTCGGGTGCTCGGTGTTCTGTCGAGCCATGGGTGATGTTGGATCGGGTCCTATTTCTCTTGGTCGGGTGACCCACTTGCCCGACCGGCCGATGATATAGGAGCGTTGACCGCCCTGACTTTGACCCCCATCGTGGCAACGACCGTCCGCAGGGTGGGCCCCTCCTTATCACCGCATCACATCCCTCTCCCTCAAGTCTAGTCAAAGGAGGCTGCAAGTCCGACTGACTGGACAAAGTTGCCTTGTTAAGCTGTGCTCCTTTGTCATCCTTCCCTGTGTTGGTTACTACTCGGAATACCGTACTGGCTCCCCTGTATAAAAGTTTGTACAAGTACTGAACCTTTCCTAACAACCTTTGTGTTTTTTATAAGTCAAACTTGAATCACAAACGGAACTTAACATTATTGATTCTAAGTTCTTTAAAAAACTTGGATTGTAAACGGAACTTAACATTATTAATTCAAGTCCGACCCATGTTACAAAGTTGATTAAATATTTATTTCTAAAATTGGCTCCAGGTTAAACATGGCGAGGCACTAGGCCTTCTTGGGTATGGGATCATCCACCACTTCCTTGACAAAGCCTTTTAAAGAAATTCAATATTTAATCTCCTTATAGTAACCCTAGGTTTAACCACTAAGAACAATCGAATCACAAGATCGAAAAACAAAAGAAACATAAAATTGAAACATAAAATCGATTGTCTAAGACCGATAGCCACTTGTGTTTGATATTTCAAAATTCATACAAAGAAATATGAACTAATATGATGCGGAATAAAATAACTAGTTATACCTTTTTTATAATAAAAAACCTCTTGATCTTATATTTTATTCCTCTCATTTTCTTGGACGTCGTGTGGGCGACGATCTACCAAGAAGGAATCCACCAAAGTCTTCTTCTCTTCCTCCAAGCTTCGGCCACCAGAGGGATCTAGACAAGAGAGTCTCCTTTCTCTACTTCTTCACCTCCAAGCAACCGACCACCAAGAGCTCCACAAGGATTGATGTCACTGGCCACAAAGAAGAAGAAAAGGAGAAGAGGAAGGGTCAGCCACCAAAGATGGAAGAGAGGAACAATAGAATAGGTTGTGTGTCTCATGAAGGCACCCTCTACTTCTCTTTTATAATCCTTGGTGAATCCAAAAAAAAAAAGTTTTATAACAAAAAATAGAACTTCCTTTTCTATTCATGACATGGTCGGCCACCTCTCATCAAACAAACAAGGAAAGATTTTAAACAAAAATTAAAATCTCTCCTTTTAAAACCCCTTTTGTGGATAGTTATAAGAGAAATATTTTATAAATTAAAATCTCTCTTTTAAATCCTTTTATGGATATTATAAAAGATAAGATTTTAAAATAAAATTCCTTTTATATCATGGTTACAAAAAAAAGAAAGTTTTCTTAAAAATTAAAATATTTCTTTCACATTATAGATAACTACAAATAAAGAAAGATTTCAAATCTCTCTTTTAATCCTT
>JBBMJZ010026441.1:0-10413 GCA_037833815.1 Zingiber zerumbet
CTTAATTGTTCGAGGAAGGGTTGTCTTAATTTTTCCAGGGCTATTCAACCCCCCCTTCTAGCCGGCCGCAACGGTCCAACAACTTAAGTATTTATCTTGTAGAAATATCATGAACTCACCCTTCATATGTTTTGTTTTGTGATGTTTTGGTCTCTTTGTTGGTTTTTGATATATATCAAAAGGGGAGTGGATAGATCAAAGTTACAGTCTAAATAATTTTTCAAGAACTCCCAAAACATTAATTTTAGGGGGAGAGATTAGGTTAAGGGTGAGTATTTTTTTGAAAATCTATTTTTTATATTTTTCTTAACTTTGAACCAAATTGCATAATAAAAAAAGAAGAGATTGTTGTTATAAGGAGTACTAGATGATTGAGCCTAGGTTTTGATATTGACAAAGGGTTTAAATTTAAACCTATTTGTGATTTAACAATGTTGATCAAGTGTGCAGGTAACTCAACCAGAAAGTCCTATTAAGACTAGGCAAGTGAAAGTCCTAGTAAGACTAGGTAAGGAAAAGTCCTAGGAAGTCTGATGGACTAGATACTAGGCAGCTAAAAGTCCTAATATGTTAATTGAACCAGATACTAGGCAAGGTGGAAGTATTGGTGGATCAATAACACGAGGCGGGAAGTCTAGATGTCAATGGACTGAACATCTAGCAGGTTAATAGGTCAGAGAGGACAATATATCGTAGGAAGTCTTGGGGGCTAGAGGATCGGATGCTGAGTAGGAAGTTCAAACAGGTGTGGAGGACCAAATGTTTGACAGATAATTAAACTCTCTTGAATGGAGTAGGTAAGGTCATGTTCTCTTAAAGAGAATAGTAGAAGTCGATTTGACATAGAATTTCATTGGAAATCTAAAGTCAAGACCGGACAATTGTAAGACTATCACCATTTATATATTATGCTTGTTGCGCTAACTCTATGATATAGGAGCCTGAATGGAATGTTAGTCACCTGGGTGTCTGGACAAGATCTAGGCAACCGAAGGTCCGACCGATTAGAGAGCATACATGTACATGGAAGAAGATAAAAGAAGTTGCAAACAACAACCTCTCACGACACTTTCAATCGACTTCTAACTCTCGTCTTGCTTTAAAATTCTCACGCAATGCCCACATGTTGCTCCGACAACCACGTTCGACCTTGGATCTTCAAAGTTGTTGATATACTAATTGTTCAATTATTTGGTTTATTATTTCATTCTTTAAAAGATAAGAAGCGATAAACGTGTTACTGTTTCTCAAATTTTTGTAATACTGAATCTTTGAATATGAATCATTGTTTAGAGGAGAAGACTTTTAGAGGATTGCTCATTGGAAGCAGTCAATGATTGCAGGTCTTGGACTAATAACACATGTTGTGAACCAAATAAAAATAAACATGTTCCTTTGCTTGTGTGTTGTTTCCATTGCGTACTTTTGAAAAACATAAAAAAAAAACAAGACGTGTTATTCCCCCCTCCCCCTCCACCTCCTTCAGCGTTTTTTCGATCCAACAAAAAATCTTAACATTACTTGAATCCTCACTTTTAGAAACCAACATTCAAATCTACATCAACTTACAAAAGCCCTAGATTGTCTCAAACAACTTATGACAAAACTTATGACAATTTACTTCAAGGGCTAAGTTGACCTAACAGTTAAATGGAATGCTAGTTGCCGAGATTTAAGTTGACCTAGCTCAAATGTTAGATTGACCTCACCCTAGATCAATCCACCATAAACTTTGCCTCTAGATATAAGCATTAACTTCTACAAGTTAGCATAGAGTAAACCGAATAAAGACCTTTGAGTTGATCTACAAAATTAGGGGATGGGTCGACTCCTTGATGTATCCATGGTTGAGCTCTTTCGGGAGGTCAGATATTCATTAAATTGGCTCTTTTCAGGTCAACTTTTGTCAGGTTGACTTTAGTTGGGTCAGCTTCTGTCGGGTCCACTTCTATCAAGTCAACTTTTGGCAGCTTAGATTATGTTGAGTTAATTTCTGTTGGGTCAGCTTCTATCAGGTCAGTTTCTATCAAGTCGACTATTGGTAGGTCGACTGTTGTTGTGCTATGCAACGTAAGGACTCAAGGATGATCTTCGATGATAGTAATTGGAAAGATTGGGAAAAGCGTTTGACAAGATGCTAATACAAACCTTGGTAGGACCCCTCTGATGCTCAAGTCAGATCTCACATAAATGTTAGAGGAAGAAATAGCAAAGAAGTGAAAACAATAATCTCATATACCTTTCATGTTGTCACTATGACCTTTATATATGGAATGAAAAGGTGGCCAAAGTTCTCAAAGAATGTAGCTCTGTTTTCTTTTACCAGAGGATGCAACCTCTTTGTAATTATCACACCGCATCCGAGTTCAAGAGCGGCTTGAACTTAACTCGGATGTGACTCGGATTGACTCAACTTGAGATCGACGAGAGTTGGTTAACCTAACCCGAGCTCAGCCAAATCAGTCTAGGTTTGACTTGGATTCATCGTGAGAATGGATGTGGACTTGTTGTTGACCAAGTCTTGGGCTAGTCACATGATATTCGCCATCTCTGCCACATCACTAAGCATATGGACAAAGTCTCTTTGGGATAGTGCGGTAGTTGAGATATGAGGTGTTGCTATATGAGATATTGGGGTCGAAATTCGGTATATCCGAGCATGTCTTCCTCCAGGTCTTGACCACCTGTACTAATGGCTAGTAACCACTCGTGATTTACGTTACGGATTGACGGGCCGTTAAGACGAACAAATCACCTTTTGCCATATGGACAAGACTACTTAATAATACCTAGATCACCTAATTACAATAAGCTCAACCATAAAACTCCCTAAACCAAACTATTCAATCTCCAAGATTAACTCAATTCATTCAACTCATTAACCAAGCGAAAACATAACATTTAAGAAAATCTGAAAGATAAAATGACAATAATGACACTTGAAATAAAGAATATTATAAATGGAAACAGGTGGCTCCTTCAATTTTCTATGATGTTAAGGGTGTCGATGCAATTTTCTATTAAAGAGACGTCGGAAAGTGAGGAGATGCGAGCATTTCTCATCGGATCCCCTTTCCAATTTCCTCCGAATGACCGCCTCATCGCGAGATTGTGGCCAAACGGTAGGAGAACTCTCCCATTGCTATTTTTTTTCTTGCTTTCTTCGGGTTTGTAGTTTCTCGTTGGTTTCATCATAGATCAGGAGTAGGGCAAATTACATGGTTCCTTCTTTTCTTTTCTTTTTTTTGAAAATGCGGTGTGCTAGAACTTGTTACTTCTCCGATTCTTCTGCCAAATTGATAGGTTCAATCGTTTGTTTGGAAGAACAAGAGAAAGTATTTCTGTTTAGAAGCCCCCTGAGTGGATACCTTGTACTTGTATTCAAAGTCTTCTGCAGTTCTTGCTTCAAATCTGTACCTTTTGTCGAATAAGTGATCCATGGAGGGTAAGGTTTATGATTGCCATCTAGGTGCTATTGTGACTTGTGAAGTTCATTTTTTGTACAAGTTTTTTTGAGCTTGTTCTCTGAGGTGCTATACTATAAGTCCAGTATTCTTATTTCAATGTACTGTTGGCGCAAAAAAAAAACAAAAAAAAAAGAAGCAAGGTTTTCATTTGAGTATTGCGTGTTTCAGGAGCTGTTTTTTTTCCCCCTTTCCTCTTTCAGATTTTCTCCTGTTTTACTGTTAACGAGGTTTGATACTTAATCAGATCTGCCTTCCTTAGTTGAAGGCTGACTGAGGACCTTGATATGCCATTCATATGTCTTGGTTTCTGGTCACCATATGGTGACAGCTGTGTATTTGATTTGGTTATATTTTTTATACAAGAATCTTCATCTGCACGAACAAACATATGAGTGCATTCTCTTCTATCCTTCTATATATTCTAACGTTGAAGATTTTTCCTCAAAATAGTAAGTTTGTACTGTTTGATTTGGTGTTTAGCAGCAAATTTTTTTATCATTCTTTAATATCAGGGTAAATTGCTGCTAGCACGTTGTAACGGTGGAGTAGCAAGTTAATTTAATCGAGCATTAAATAAGAAGAAACATGAACAATTTTCTAGCTATCAATTTGGAAGATGCTTGCTTCTTAGAAATGTTTTCTTTTCTTCCGTGTGCTACATTGCATAGTTAAATGTAGTTTCTAGCTTGCATCTAGTTTATCTTCCATAATGTTCTTATTAGTGTTGTAATAAGTTCCGGTTTATTGGTATGAGTTTAAATGCATTCTTTTAATCTCTAAATGCAAGAACTTCACTCAACAATATTAATTATGTATTCATGAAGTGTCAAATAAAATCTCTAAGTCATGTTATCCAAATACTAACACATTGAAATACACCATCATCCCTTGAGAAAATTTCTAAGATTTAGTTTGATCAAGAACTCTTGTTTTTTGAAATAATATTGGATAAAAGTAATGTCTATGGTTCCTTAGGTAAATCTGCATTGGCAGATGATTGATGCATTAGACCCCTTTTTCTTATGAAACAATTTGGTTACACAGTATAATAATAACAACAACCAAGTCTTATCCTACTAGGTAAGGTTGGCTATATAAATCATTTTATGCCATTGGATTTTATTCTTTACTATATACAACAACAACAATCAAGCCTGATCCCACTAGGTGGGGTCGGCTAAACTTTATTCTCTATTATACCATCATTTTTATTTAAATAAATTTTATCATATTTTATTGTTATTAATCAAGTTTTTTCCCCCTCTTTCTCATTTAATATATGTATTTATCATAGTTTAACATCTCCTAATTAAAGCATTTATTGGTCATATAAGTACATATTCATACCATCTTAAACATGTCTCTTGGAATGTTTTCCTCAATATATGCAATCTTAATTTTCTTTCGTTCTCATTTCTTATTTGTCCATTCTCTTATTCGTATATCCACCTTAACATTCTCATCTCGGCGATCCTCATCTTATACTTGTGTACTCGAGTTATATTCCAACATTTAACTCTATGTAATATAACAAGTCTAACTATTATTTTGTAGAACTTCCTTTTAAATTTTCATCTTGCTTGTATTTTATATAAGAAATCTCTGTCAACCCTTCTAATCTTTTACAAAAATAATTTTAAATACTTAAAGTTCTCAGTTATAGATAATTTGTATCTTCTAGTTTAACAATTGTCTTATTATGTTTAATATTATTAAACTTAAATTTCATATATCCTGTCTTTACTCTACTAAGTCTAAAACCTTTCGTTTCTTGTCAAGATTCAAGCTTAGCATTTACTTTTTTACGTGTTATAATATTTAAAAAAAGGGCAACTCGGTGCATGAAGCTTCCGCCATGCGGAGTCCCGGGGAATGATCCATTATATGCAGCCTTAGCTTGCGTTTTACAAGAAGTTATTTTCAGGATTCAAACCCCTGACTTTTAGGTCACAAAGCAACAACTTTCACGCATTATAATATTCTTGAATTTAAATTTCATATATTATGTATTTACTCTATTAAGTCTAAAACCTTTCACTTTCAATATTTCTTGTCAAGATTCAAGTTACTTTTTTACGTGTCTCATCTATTAAAACAATATCAATTACAAACAACATGTCTATGGTAATGTGCTTTGGATGCATTCAGTGAGTTTATCCATGATTAGTGTAAAAAGATTGAGACTTAGAATTTATCCTTGATTAACCATATCTTTACGGAGAGTGTTTCGATTAATTTGTTGAGAGTTTTCACTTTTGTCATTACATTTTTATATATATTTTTAATTATTTTAATATATGCTACGCTAACATCTATCTTTTATAAAACTCTTAATATAATTTTCCTCACAGCTTTCTCATAAGTTATTCTAAGTCCATAAATACCATGTGTATATAAAACTCTTAATATAATTTTCCTCACAGCTTTCTCATAAGCTATTCTAAGTCCATAAATACCATGTGTATACTGATGCCGGTTCTAAGTCCGGAAGAAAAAGGTTGAGGGTTGCATTAAGTTGCTAATCAATGTCAAAACACAAGTGAATGTTCTATGAATGGTTACATGGTAATGAAGAAAATAGTTCAGAAAATATATTTCAGGAAGAGTCTGTAAACAAATGCCTATTTTCTACGACGTAGGTTTGCTGCTGATACATTATATATGTTAACTTTGTAACTCATTTCTCATGAAAATTGTACAGGGGTTGCTTGTTCAAATTGTAGTTGTTGGATTTGATTGCCATCTATAGCTAAGAATTACTACTTCAACCAAGGAAGCCATGCTACGGAACGTGCACAAGGAAACAGAAACTCATGATAACAACAACCAGAAGGTTTATCCACAACCGATGGATGAAACTTCAAATAAACAAAAGGAATCTATGGATGGACTAATATCAAGGATATTCAACAACATTTCCTCTTTGAAAGCAGCATACATTCAACTCCAGGATGCTCATACTCCCTATGATCCAGACAAGATCCAGGTTGCTGATAAACTAGTTATCGAGGAATTGATGAAGCTATCAGAACTCAAACATTCACATAGGGAGAAAAATCCTAAGCTCCTGTCAGCAACACCCAAGGATTCATCTCTTCTTGCAGAAATCCAAGAGCAGCAAAGGTTGCTAAAAACCTATGAAGTCATGGTGAAGAAATTTGAGTCCAAGATTCAAGCAAGAGACTCTGAGATTGTCCAAATACAACAAGAAATCCAGGAGTCAAGCCAGAGACAGTTAAAACTAGAGAAGAAATTAAAGAAGAGGGGTTTACTCTCCAAGGAATCAGAGAGCTTTATGGAGGAGAATAATTTCTTTGCCATCGAGTTGACTCCTAGTCTTTTTTCCTCAGCTGTAGATACAACATATAAATCCATCCATGATTTCTCAAAACCATTAATTAATATGATGAAAGTTGCAGGCTGGGATCTTGATGCAGCAGCTAATGCAATTGAACCTGCACTAGTATATGCCAAAAGGGCTCATAAGAAGTATGCTTTTGAATCTCACATTTGCCAGAAAATGTTCTGTGGGTTCCAGGAAGAGAACTTCTCCATGGAACTATCAGACATTACAGTTTCTCCTGAAGGATTTTTCCACCAGTTTCTTGCAGTACGAGCTATGGATCCTCTGGATATACTGAGCCAAAGTCCAGATTCTGTTTTTGGCAAATTTTCACGGGAAAAATACCTCCTGCTTGTGCATCCAAAGATGGAGGCCTCTTTTTTTGGTAACCTGGACCAAAGAAACCATGTTATAAATGGTGGGCACCCTAGGACACCTTTCTACCAGGCTTTTCTTAAATTGGCTAAGGCAATATGGCTTCTACACAGGTTAGCTTATTCATATGTTCCCAAAGTTGAGGTTTTCCGGGTGAACAAGGGTGCAGAGTTTTCAGAAGTCTACATGGAAAGTGTGGTGAAGAACATAGTAGTATCAGAGGGGGAACCAAGACCTCAAGTCGGGCTTATGATCATGCCAGGTTTTATGATTGGAGGTAGCGCTATACAATCTCTTGTGTACCTTACTGGCGTGCAGTGTGCTGAATGAAGACCATGACTGTTCACAACTCACACTTTAAGGAAGCTTCAATTGCTTGTAGTATGGTCGCTAAAGATATGTTAACCGATACTCCAGAATTAGACAATCATGTTTATTTTTGTGATGAATATCTAATTTTAGCTTGGCCTACTCTCTTTGCACTATAGTTCAACCCTAATTGCAGATATCATCAATCACTCGAGTCCATATTATGTGTGCTTTTGTTTTTGTTCTTTATGGCGATGAGTTGCCTACCCCTGTTTACACATGCTCAATCATTCAAATATAATCTGCTTTGGTAGTTCCATAAGCCAGATATAATTTACCTGAGCAACGATCTTACTGCTGTTTCCTATGGAGGATACATACTCAGTGTTTATTTACTCAAATTGAAAATATCTAGTGTAGTTTGTGCCTCTTGTCCATATTTATGCTCCACGAATATTTGCTAACTAAAAAAAGAGTTAAAGGAGTTACCCTTTTTTTTATCGAAATTGCATAGGTTATTATCAAATCATGTAGAGTAATTTTAAAACGAGCAACTCACATATCCATTTCTTATTTTATCACCAATCAGTCTACTAATAAAAAAAATTAATCGAATCTATTTTTTTGTTTGAAAGTTAGTCGCCTGATATATTTTACCATACAAATCGATTTATATCATCATCTATAATATATAATAGATGATGATATAATAGGAGATAGAGCTCAATATCGTAAAAGGATTCATACAGCTGACCCCGCCTAGTGGAAAAATGCTTAGTTGTTGTTGTTTTTGAATCGATTTATGTTGTACCGAAATTTTAAAATTTTAAATAAATCAGTCGACTGATTTATTTTTTTTTTTGTCAAAATTGATTTTGAGCCAAATTAGTTGATAGACCAAATGACTTCGAATTGATATGAAACTAGTTCATTTATGTTTGACTTGTTCTCTTGATTATATTCATACCCTTAAACATCAATTTGACCAAATATATTAAGAACATATAACTTTTTAAACACAAATTAAATTTTTCAAACACATTCGTGTTTTAAAAAAATCACTACTTTTAATATATTTAGTCCAAATGATATTTGATGACATGAATATAATCAGGAGAATTAAATAAACATATAGGAACTGGTGTCATATCAATCTGAGGTCGTTTGGTCCATCAACCAATTTTGAGCAAAATCAGCTGATAAACCAAACATCCTCGGATTGACATGAAACTAATTCTTATATATTCATCTAGTTTTTCTGATTATATTCATACACTCAAATATTAATTTGATCCAATATATTAAGAGTAGTGATTTTTTGAATACGAATTAAATTATTTAAAGATATTCGTATTCAAAAAATCACTACTCTCAATATATTGGCTCAAATTGATATTTGAGGGTGTGGGTGTAATTAGGACAATTAACTGAATACATAGAAACTAGTTTCATGTCTATCCGAGGTTGCTTGATCTATCGGTCGTTTTTGGATAAAATTGGCTGATGGACCAAACATCCTCGAATTAACATGAAATCAGTTCTTATGTGTTTGCCTAATTCTCCTGATTATATCCATCCTCAAATATCAATTTGACCGAATATATTAAGAGTAGTGATTTTTTAAACACTAATTAAATTTTTTAACACATTCGTGTTAAAAAAAAATCACTGCTCTCAATATATTGAGTCAAATTAATGTCTGATGGCATAAATATAATCAAGAGAATTAAATGAACACATAAGAGTTGGTTTTATATCAATCCGAGGTCGAAACCAGCTCCTATGTGTTCGTCTAGTTCTCCTGATTATATTTATGCCCTTAAATATTAATTTGATTAAATATATTAAGAACAGTAATTTTTTGAACACTAATTAAATTTTTGAAACATTCGTATTTAAAAAATCATTGTTCTTAATATATTGAGTCAAATTGATATTTGAGGCCATGGATATAATCAGATGAACTGGATAAACACATAAGAGTTGATTTTATGTCAATCCGAAGTTGTATGGTCGATAAGCCGATTTAACCTATCTATCTTTGCCGATGAGATGGCGGAAGACCAGACAGTAATAAAGTCCGCCGATGGCAATCCTCCCACTGTTAAAGGCAGCGAAGCCTCCGCTTTGTCTCTCTTTCTTCGGCCACTTGATTCTCCTCCCTTTCCTTCACATCCGAACTCAACCACAGCAGATGCAAGAATTGATCAACACCCCTTCCATCCTCTCTAAATGGCATGAAGTCCTCCCCCAAGAGGAAGCCAACTCCTCTGCTCGCCTCATCGAGGAGGAAGCCTTAGCTGTTGCCTCCACTGCAAATGATGGTCTTATCGCGCAAGGTCACTAATAGCGGTAGATGGCCATCACCCACTGGTGAAGGATTAGTCCTTTGGTCAGATTCGGAACGGAATGTAGAAATTAATAGGTAGAGGAGAGAAATAATATAAGAGTTTTTGATAATCTTATTACTAAAGCCAATAGACGTATTTATACAAGCTGTTTAAAACAATAATGGAAAGATTAAATAAGAAATACAATCGTAATTATAGAAATATAATAAACTTAGAAATATTATTTTTCCTATTTGATTCACGTCGATCTTGATTGCGATACCAAATATAATAAATCTCAATTGATTAAAATTAGTTAGAGATTATTTTTATTATTGTCTTCACCCCCCGACAAATTCAACGGGAGTATCTGAACGTTGAGTTTGACTGCTAACTTGGTGAAACGTTGTCTAGATAATGACTTGATAAATATATCAGCAATTTGATATTCCGTAGAGATGTAAGAAATCGAAAGTTGTCGAGTCGCTACATGCTCGCAAACAAAATGAAAATCAATCTCTACATGCTTGGTACGAGCATGAAAAATAGGATTTGCCGCAAGATAAGTTGCTCTAATATTATCACACCA
>JBBMJZ010026510.1:0-10411 GCA_037833815.1 Zingiber zerumbet
TTTATTTTCTAAATATTTATGTTAAATATTTTATTTTTTAATTTATATATTTTATATTTAAAAAATACCGAAACTATATTGGCACGGCAAGATACGGTATCAAAACCGTATCGTTCCAATCCAGGACCGAAACCTCGGCATGGGTCGAAATTTTAAACCTTGCTTAAGAATATGCATAGTTATCGTTTAAGGTTTGAGGTGGGGTGCACTAATTTGGACAGAAGCTGGCAGTGCTTTATAGCACATCTGATGGGGAAGTGCACATTTATTTTTTGCTCTAAGATTGTTATTTATTTTGTTTTCCCTGCTGACATGCTCTGTCAGTGGTCTGTCTTATGAATGTGGATTTATAAGAAAATGTTCTGTCAGGCGAAGTGCAGATCATGTAGGAAAAACAAGGGCACAAAAGTTAGTGGTACCACAAAAGTTGAGATGAGAGTAATGCAGTGAATATGATGGGTTTGCCAAAAGGATAGATTATGATGTTTCCTTTTTGGAAATTATGGTTTAAACCCAACAAAGGATAAAAAAAGAAATGTGGTTATGATGACAATGACATATTCAAAGAGTAAATAATGGTTAGTTAGAGATGGTAAGTTGACTAGAATTGTTAGATAAATTAGTGGGATAGCTCACATTATTTTATTAAACGATTGTTTTCAACTGAATGCTGTGAAGCATCACGTTAAACTTGAATGCTGGAAGATCACTGTAACAAATCCCAAATAGATGAGGCAATATTGATGTTCTCTCTTGGTGCTTTTTGCGTGATAGTCAAAATGCAAGTAATTGCAATATTGCATTAGATAAAAATATATATATATATATATATATATATATATAATTGTTTGACACTCTTCTTCTTTCATTTGTCTTTTCTTTTTGGGGGTACTTTGGCTATTTCTCTTTAACTTCAACGTCAAAACATTGTATAGGTTGAGCCATAAGTGATAGAAATTATAGTTTTTTTTGTTTGTGTTGTATTAGTAGGTCAGAATAATGGAACCCATAGGTCATGATATTCAAGATTGTGTGGGACTAGATGAAACCTGAAAAAATCTTTTCTGTATTTCCTCTTATATTTTCATTTTTGTATTCAAAGAAGTGACATATACCATATCTCATGGAATAAATATCCTATTAAGAATTTGTTTGGATGCATTTGCTCAGTGTGGGAGTGTTTCTCTGTTATAGTGAATTGCCAGATAATATAATGCAATTTCTTGAGTTTTTACTAATTATCTTTCTTTTCAGACCTGCTACTATGACATTTTCCTTTAACAGGAACACTTGCAGAGAAGGCTTTGCTTGCCCTACTACCTCCAGAGGATGATTTTCCATATACTGTTCGTGTGAATTCTGAAGTTATGGCTTCTGATGGTTCAACATCAATGGCAACAGTATGTGGAGGTACCATCACCCTGCTAATTGTGCACTTATCTTTCTGCTGATATTTCTATTACAGATATGTCTGCTCAAAGCTATGCAATGTTTCAGTTGTACAGAAAATTGTATTTTTTTGCATTTAGTGTGTTTTTGACTGGGCAAAATTTTGGTGCATTTTAAATATTCTCTGTAGGGAGTATGGCTTTGATGGATGCTGGCATTCCAGTTAGGGAACATGTAGCTGGAGTTTCAGTGGGTCTTATTAGTGATGTGGATCCATCCACTGGAGACATTACTGATTATCGTATACTGACAGACATATTGGTAAGCACATATTGCCTTTATCAAATGTTTCTGTTTGATTATAGAAGACTGTACCAGCAATATGATTACAATGGTCAACTGATCAAAAGGGGTTTTTATTTGACCATTATCATTTTTTTTAATCTTACCTATCTCTGTAATTTCTCTATGCCTCCACCACCCACCTCACTATGATATTTCTTTTTTATTTTCTTTCTCATTTCCTGTTTTTTTTCTTCTCTAGTTTAGTTTCATATGGTTCCTTCCTCTTCCTCTTATGTTTCCTGCCTCCTGTTCAATATAAATATTATATCGTCTTTTGCCTAAAGCTTTAGGTAGCATAGTTGTGTAACGCTTTAAATATATCAGTTGTAAACCTATTTGGTAAATAATAATAAGATACTTAAGTTTTAACTCCTTCCATTCTCTTTGTCTGCTTCCCTGCTGACTAGTACAGAGTGTATGTCTGCTGGCACATACTGATTTAAAATTCTTGATTACTTCTTGTCATAAATATAATGTCTCATTCCTTAACATATCTTTGTTCCTTAACATGCTTGTCCTTGTGCTTGATTCTTCTGGGTTTGCAGGGTCTTGAAGATCACCTTGGGGACATGGACTTCAAAATTGCAGGAACTAAGAAAGGGATTACTGCAATCCAACTTGATATAAAACCTGCTGGAATACCTCTAGACATTATTTGTGAGAGTTTAGAACCTGCAAGAAAGGGTCGTATTCAAATTCTTAATCGCATGGAAGAGAAAATAAGTGTGCCTCGTGCAATGGATGATGGAAGCACACCTAAATTAGGTTTCTCACAGTTATTTTTTTCCCTTTATAGTTGATTTGTTTGCTACTACTTCTGGTTAAAAAAAGAGGAAAAACTTGTTTTGCTTCCCTAATAACCTGCCCCTCTGCAGCCACCTTCAAACTTAATCCTGAATCTCTTCGACGATCTCTTGGGTTTTTGAATTCTCAAAGAAAGCGGATCGAACAAGAAACAGGTGCCTGATCAAAACTAATACCTTTGATTTCCTGTGTTTTTTGGTTGTAAATTTGGTGTTTACCTCACATTGGAGGAATTCTTAGTCAATTTAATTGGGGTTAGTGCTGTAGATTTGTTTGGATTCACTATGATATAATTATAGAATGGAGATTTACATGGTAATATATGAGGAAAAAAAATCAATTAACTCAATCTGCTCTGATCTGAGTAGAAGATCTTAAAGTTGGAGGTCTGGAGCAATGCTCTACGTTCATTTTAATTCAACATATTCTGTTTGCGCATGAAGACCACTCTCCACTTCTCTGTGGCAAAGTCTTTTGACTTGAATATTCTAGTAATGCAAGACGCAACATCTAGTTGTGTTATTGGTAATAATTTTTGTTCTTCATGATGTTAATAACTATTGACACTTGTAATTTTGTTTGTCACTTCACAACATACATTCATGAAACTCAATACTTAAATAATTAACAAGAATTTTTCATATAAGGTTGGAAATTTATTGCTCACATAGTTACATTATGCAAATATTTGTCATTGATTAGTTTGTGCTATAAGTAGTGTTTATTGCTCACGTACTGGATGCTTTCTGAAAAATTATTACTTTTGATAAATGGTGATAGTCCACTCTGTGCATTCTTCCTATATGGTAAATTTATGCTCTTCTCCTTAAAAGTATGCTTATTGAAATCTTTTTATTATCTTGGAAACAAGTTTCTGCCAAGTTTCTGCAAATGCTCGTTAAGTTTCTTACTTTAGGCAAATGACTTCAGTTATTATGCGCTAATTGAGACCTCAAATTAGAACTATATCTACACTTTGGTTAATATAGAGACAAGGATCTTCACTGACTTATCTTTACTCTTTCAAGGTGCACGCATTTCTGTAAGTGATGGGACAGTCACTATTGTTGCTAAAAATGGATCTATTATGGAAAAAGCTCAAGAAAAGGTACTGACTTGAAACTTGAATTGAAATGATAGTTTGTGATCCGGGCATGATACATCAATCGGACTAGTCTTTAAAAAGTACTCTCCTATAGTTTCTTGTCCATTCTACTTCTGGAAATTGTTACTCATTCAATCTTGGTATATGAATTTCTTATTAGAATACAAATCTAGATACAAATTATTCATTTGACAGCTTGTGAGTTATGATTATCTAAAGACATCGTCATTTTTATTTTCGACTTGCATTTCCAGCCTCCAGTGATTTACCTGTTTTGTTATCTAAATCTGTAGCCAAAAAAGTGCGATATTGCTATTTCTTACTTATTTTCAATTGTAGCCAACATGATCGTAACTGTTTCTGAAGTCATTGCGCTTGCAAACTTACACTTGTCCATGGTATATTGTTGCAGATCACTTTTCTCATAGGAAGTGAAATTGTAGTTGGTGGCATATACAAAGGTGTTATTTCTTCAGTTAAAGAATATGGTGCTTTTGTTGAGTTCAATGGCGGCCAACAAGGTCTTCTCCACATTTCTGAGTTGACACATGAACCAGTAAGTCATGCTATTCTATTTATATATCTCTTCTTTTAGAGTTTTTCTTATCATTTCTGTTACGAAAGACATCTATGCTGGATGAATGTGCCACATTCCTTCGTACCACATGAATGCACCACATCACTTTTGCTAAAAATGATTTCGTGTCTTGTTGATTGGTGGGAGTCTCATTCATCGTAACATTAATCATATGCTCACGGGATATATTTGAAGTTGCGCTGTGCATGAGATAGATTCTTCCTCCCCACATTTCCATGATTTAGATCGGGGCAATAAATTTAGAATAAAATACATATGAATTATATATATATATATATATCAAAGGATTTGTTATGCTGCATACCTTACCTTGCACAACCATAGCATCAGATGTGGTGTAATCATGATTACTGATCATTAGGGGTGAGCAGTGAACCCGCTAAACCTACCAACCCGCTTATACCGACCCGAACCGAACCGAAAAAAATAATCCGCGGGATATAGGGCCGGATGTAGGGTCCTAATATTGCATTATCTGATTTAGTAGGGTCGGATAGTTTTTTATCCCAATAATCGAACCAACCCGATCCGCGATCACCCCTACTTGTAGCAACTACTGTTGATAAGCTACTACACATTGTAGTAGCTACTGTCAATAAGCTGCTACACATTGTAGTAGCTATTTTCAATTAGCTGCTACAATGTGTAATGAGTAATATCTATTATTATTTTAAAATATTATATTTTTTGTTGTATTTATATTTATACTTTATATTTCATTGGATATAGGGTCGGATATTTAAATAACTGACAACTCGTCGGATATCCGATACATCAGAACCGCCGGATATAGGGCCGGATATAGGGCTGAATATTGCATTATTTGATATAGTAGGACCGGATAGTTTTTTATCCCAATAATCGAACCAACCCGATCCGTGATCACCCCTACTACCTATACAGGCACTATCTGAACCACTCAGGTAGTGCCATGTGTATACTAAAGACCAACTTGTATGTTTTTTTTAAAAAAATAAATATTTAGGGTAGACATGACACTACTGAGTAGGTTAAGGTAGGAGGAGAGATCGTCTGAATCTCTAGTCTAGTATTTGTATTGATGGAAGGCAATGACCCCCACCTATTTGCCTTCAACCAATCCTCTATCTTGGTCCAAGAGTGGACCAGGACAGGTGGTCTAGAAGATTCATCCCCTTTTAAAATAGTGCCTCTACAAATGGGATCAAACTTACTATATGAGATAGCTATAAATACGAGATTCCTTTGATCAAATGATCACTATAAATATGAGATATTATATTATCAGTTGTTGGGCCCCGAACAAAGTAGGGCAGATTAGTTTATCAAAACAGAAGACTAGCACTGGCATACAACTTTTTCACTCGGATGGTGTGGAAGACTTACCTACAGTCGAGTCACACAATCACCTTCTGGATATTGGCACAGAGGCATCTCCCTACCCAAAACAAAAAAGATAACTTAGAGGATCGATAGTACACTTTCTGTGGCCAGGTGTTAAAGACACAGAAGTCTATTCTTCAAGTGTCCTCCTATTCCGGGATTTCGGAGGAGAATCAGAAAATGACTCCATATACGATCCGAGATGTCCACCTACAGGTGGATGTTGAGTCTTCAGAAGCATTACTCTGGGAGCAGATGTTGAAAGGATTAGTCATCTTGCCTTGTCATCTGTGATTTATTTTGTATGGAGAAATTGAAATAGAAGTTTCTTTACTTAAGAACAGTTAGACATTGGGATGATGTATGTACAAATTCATATAAATTGGTCATTGGGTGTTTACTCTGATCTGATACTTCATAAGACATGAGTGGGCCGTAAAGATTGGTTTTTTAACTCTTGACTAGTGCTACAAAATTTTAATTATCCAAAAAAACAACTACAATTTGTATGCAAGTGTACAGGAAATTTAGTTTTCTGATATCTGTCCTTTGCTGCTCTACTTGCTAAACATGTAAACTACAACGCAAGTCTGCAAACTCATGAACAAGAGAAGAGTAGACAGCAAAACCCTAAACACAAGGGAATTGAATCACATTTTCATTTATCAGTTTCTGATGTTCCTTTTGTACTCTATTCTGGAGCCCTTCTTGATCATTTCATGGGCTTCACTACCCATTCCAAGCCTGAAAAGGGCAGCAGCTTGGAGATAGAAGGCAGCAGGCCAGTCAGGTGATAATACTTGCACTTGCTCAGCATCTCTAGCTGCTTGTTGTAGCAGATTGGTCATTAGGTACGATAAGCAACGGCGCGCCAACACTGTCGGAGAAGTCATTGTGCCTTCGTCAATGAACTGCAAGTCCAAAGACATTTGGTCAGTTTACTTGAAAGTTAAAAATCTGATCATTTGCTTAAGACCTGTGTGTAGTGAACGATTGCGGTTTCAAAATCTTTTGCTTGAAAAGCATTGTCCCCGAGCTTCTTAAAGTTCAAAGTCTCCTGGTTTTGGCTATTCCAGACTCGGAAACAAAACTGCAAAAGAGAAAAAACTAAACCCGTGCATCAACCTCGTCATCCTTGCGTCGTTGATAAAGAGAAGATTAAGAAGAATCACTTGCTTACATCATTGGCTAACCCCTCGTCATCCCTGTATCCAACCTTCTCCATCATTTCATATATAGTGACATAATCCGACTTCGCACAAGCTTCAGCAAAAGGTGATAGTTTGAGCAATTGCTTGGAAGTCACAGAAGAATCGACAAGCCCCATTAGTGTGTATGATGACACCTGCATATGTTACAAAATTTGTCATTTGTTCATAGAATGATTTTATACTATGCAAAGCCTTACACTTGCATCCTTTTGAAGAAATCCCAAACAAGTGAGGAGCCACTTCAAATTTGGCCTCTCACGAGGTTCATATTGCAAGCAGCGAGAAATCAATTGAACCAAATCAGTCCCATCGTGACTCGAGAAATGCCCCTCCAAGCAAGAGTCCACTAGCGATGAATAATTTTTACCACTAATCATATCAAGTGCCTGCAAAGATGTGAGAACATAAACAGTTAGAAAAAAGAGGAGCTAATCATATGATTTGGCATCACCATGTGATTTCCGTAGACAAAGGCAGTGTGAAAGTTTTTTGAGGGAGATAAACCACAAAAGAACCGGATGATAACATTAGAAGTCAAACATTTCTAGCACTCGATATTTCAGTCCTTAATCAGGGACCATAACAATACTACATCTAGCTCAAAGTGCAAAGAAGCTTGGAAGGGAAAAAAAACTACATGGCTCGGAGGAATATGCTTCCCGCTAAGAAGGTCCAGAAGAACAGTTCCAAAGCTATAGACTACACTTTGTGGTGTCACTCTCCCTGCAAAATCAATCCAAGAAATATTGAAAGTGACTAAAGAGATAAGATCTTTCTATATATGAATTCAAAAAATAGCTCGTTTAGTATCTTAGAGCAAAACACTGACAGTTCATTTTGTAGTGGATACCCTAATTATGGTCAACATTTAAAAGGAACGAAAGATATGCGCAATATCTTGGTTCTCCAGAAGTAATGCTAAGTACATTGTGTATCCAAATACTGAAATCCTACATTTAAGATTTGAATAAAAGTGTCAAATGCCCTAAATTTTTCTGAGTTTATAATAATAGAAGAGACTATCCAATCTCATTCCGATTATACTCACGACTAATGCTTGAAAATGAACTTGATACGACTTCAAGCCCAAAAATGTACCTTTGAGGATCAATTGCGTGGAAAGTAAAGCTTGTTTTTATCAATTTGAACCATGACATACCGAAACATCTAGCTGTCCATAAGTTGGAGGTCACAGTTGAAATCATTTTATATTCATGCATATTCAACTTAGGACAATGAAACAAGCAAGTAGGGCAAGCATTGCCTTTCAAAAAACAATAAAAAGTGAATATTTTAAGTTTACTGCCCTGATTAAACGATAACATCTAGAACAAATCTCAATACTTTAAAGAATTCTAACCGGTCTTAAGATACTCTGGTGGTGTGAAAGCCAAGTTAGTACTGTAACTCTTCCCATCTCTACTGTTCTTCATGAGACCAAAACACGACAACCTGGGATTACCATCCTGTCAATGGAGGTGGTGGATGATTACATTCTAAGTGTCAGAACAAAACAACAGGGAGAGTTACGGCAATATCACCTGATCAAAAAGAACCCTGTAGGCATTGAGATCATGATACAAAACACGACCTTTGCTGCTGCAATATTCAAGTGCCTGTGCGAGGTACAGTGCCACCCTTATCCTCATGGGCCAACACAAAGGTTGCACATCCCCTGTAAAGAGTAGCATGGCAGTTATCAATTATGTTATGCCATTAATCAATCTGATGGGAAAATTCAGGAAACGGCATTATCCAAATCAAGGCTATGAGAATTGATTTTTGAGTATTACGTATTCATCAATCATAGCTTGATACATAATCCGATGAAGCAGCCGATAATGATCAGAAGGGTCAAAAATAAAACCTTTGTTGCAGCATAGAAATCAAATTTATAGAAGCAAATGAGAATTAATTTATTAGACTAGTACTAAAGCTTGAAATGCACACGTAAATAAAGCAAGCATGTCACGTACAATGAAAGAGGTGCTTAGCGAGGGTATCCCGGGGCATGAACTCGGCCACCAGCAGCCTCTCATCGCCCTCGCAGCAACACCCGATGAGATTGGCGAGCCAGCCGCTCCGGAGCTGCCCCACAGTCCTCGCTTCCTCCTACGCCATCGCAACCAAATTCGAATGGGTAATTGAAAAAATCAAAATAGCCAGATAAGAGAGGAGGGCGGGCGGACGGACGAGGAACTGGCGGGCGTCCAGCCACGCGAACTTGTTGAAGCGCTTGATGGCCACGTCACGGTCGAGGCGGCCGAGGTAGACGACATTGGGCGCCTTCTGGCCATGCTCCGACACAATGCGATCGGAGGCGAAGCCGTCGGTCGCGACCCGCAGCTCCTCCAAACTGTACTCCCTGAACAAAGGCTTAGACTCGCCACCGGTATCACCTCCCCCAGCAATCTCTGCATTCGCAACGGATGGGAACTCAAAAACCCTCGCTGGGGCAAATCGTCGAACAGTTACACTGCAGCTAGATACCTAGATCGTCGAGCTCGAGCGCGGACGACTTGGAGCGGGCACGAGCGAGCCACCAGCATAACGACCGTCCGGAGCACCGAACTCCCATCGTCGTCGGGCCGAGGGGTCAAAAATCTTCTCAAAAAGCAATCTTTGCCTCCGCATCGACGTCCCTTTATATAGCTAGAGAAATCGATCCCGACGAAGGCGTGATTACAACAGCGCGGCGCGAGTTCCTCGTGAACTCCGTTAATGGCGAATGGATGTCACAAGAATTGAGCACTGCATTGAATGCCTATAGAGTTGCAGTAGCGAATTTGAGCGTGCGGCAATTAATGGAGGGATCGAGGACTGGAGTTTGAGCCCGTGCCGGTGCTGCGGATGACGGAGCAGTTCAGTTAGAAGCATGATGACGTAATGCTGGTGAGACTCTTCTGTAAGCCCTAAACTTCAATAATATTGCATGCAATGGCGGAGCCAGCCCGGGTGATCTACCCGGACTATGGGTCACGGCGATGTTGATGCCGATGTCGACACCCGGGCTAGCCTCCGCTTTCTCTTCTATTTTCCCCATTTTTCTACAGTAAAATTAAAGTTTTTCTCTTCTCGCCGTCGTTTAGGATCCGGGCTACAACCCAAGTAGGATTGTAGCTGGCTCCGCCCTTGATTGCATGAGCAATTGCTGAGGTGAATTCGTGGTTGATTATAAGGAGACTTTGAACCGGAGAAATATGATATCATGGGCGAGTCTACTTGTTAAAGAAGAATGTAGGAGAGAGAAAATATCAATAATTGGGTCAAGTGAACTCTGGACATGAACTCTAACGTCCAAGTTAAACAGAGAGCTAGAGAAAAGAGTGAAAAACATGGGCAATGAATAGTAAATTTTGATAGTGAAATTTATCGGTGTGACGGAGAACCCTTATATAGTGTTATCTTCTCGCTACACGAATATCAATATATTTTTAAAATAGGACCAACCAATTTGACACACCATAATCTTTCTTAAATTATGCCCACCACCTTTATGCCTGCAGGCAAAAACTTCCGCTGAACGAATCACACATAGAATATTCTAGTAATTTTCTGACAATTGTTACATAAGACGATAAAAGGGGATATTGGGTC